>OX387250.1:1565147-1567647 GCA_947562095.1 Branchellion lobata
GTGTGTGTTTGTTTGTGTGTGTGAGTGTGTTTGTGTGTGTGGGTGTTTGCTTTTGTGATATGTTTATGGCTGGGTGTAGTTTTGAATCTATTTATGCTAGAAGAAAAAAGGTGAGGGGAGGTGGAGGTGTGTGCAGTTGACATGGAAATCAGACAGACAAATATGCTTACTTCTACAACCACTCACTATACAAAACAATACAAAAAAATACAAATACAAATACAATAATCGGCATTAACCCACAGAGTTTCGAAGCCACTATACAATTCGATCTCATTAAACCATTTGAAAAATTCGAATTTTTTTTTTAAACTGGATTTATTGTCCATTACAACACTTATTGATTCATTCTTCCATTCTTACACAGCACCTCTTGAGCTTCCACAAAATCATTCTACATTGGTTTCTAAAATGTCCTAAAACTAATGAAATCAATTTTTTCGAAAAACAACTCAAATGTTATTCAAAATTACGCTTCCGTAACAAAAATCGTTTAAAAGTTGACAAGAGAAGATTCTTTTTAAATTCTCCGACACACGTGGTGGCGTGTCAGCGTGAGGTGTCTCCAAACATTGCAATCTTTTTCTCTCTTTTTAAAAATACATTGGAAAAAAATGATGAACCGAAAAAGATTTTTTAACGCTGTTAAAAGTTTAAAAATTTTATTTGTTTTAGTTTTTTAAATTGACAAACGTGTTTTTAGATTCAAACTGAGTTTTTTTTTTGTATTATTTTCGGAAGTTTTTGACGAAGTTAGCGCCGTATAGGAAGATAAAGTATTGTTGGCAGCATGAAAGACGAGGAAAATAAATAGTTTGATGGAGTGGTGGATGGGTTTGATGGAGTGGTGGATGAGTTTGATGGAGTGGTGGATGGGTTTGATGGAGTGGTGGATGGGTTTGATGGAGTGGTGGATGGGTTTGATGGAGTGGTGGATGAGTTTGATGGAGTGGTGGATGGGTTTGATGGAGTGGTGGATGGGTTTGATGGAGTGGTGGATGGGTTTGATGGAGTGGTGGATGGGTTTGATGGAGTGGTGGATGGGTTTGATGGAGTGGTGGATGAGTTTGATGGAGTGGTGGATGAGTTTGATGGAGTGGTGGATGGGTTTGATGGAGTGGTGGATGGGTTTGATGGAGTGGTGGATGGGTTTGATGGAGTGGTGGGTGGGTTTGATGGAGTGGTGAATCATCAAAAAATCTTTGTTGCTCACTGGCGGAACCAACAAAAGTTCTGTTTGGTTGTACGATTACTCTTTTATATTTAAACAAAAGTTGAATTCAAAAACACGAAGTTAAAATCAAACCGAAGTCAAATCTGATTTGAGTTAAAACCCACGAATATGTTCGAAGGGAACCATAAGAACGGGTCATGTTGAAATTTCCAAGAAAGTAAATAAGTTCACGAAATAATGAAAATGTCACGGATCTCCAATCAGCTTAATCAATGACGCTGCAGGCTGCTGAGATGTGGCTCTTTTCAAATTAACTTCTGAATGCTTGCGAAAAAACCTAAGAGTGAAAGAACCGAAGCTTGACGTTGCTTAATCATCCGGCGCTAGATAAAGAGAAATAAAATTTGTATGGCGCTATATAAATTAGGAAATTAATTACTGTGAAGGTTTAAAATATGATTGATTACTCAATATTCGTATAGCTCCATAAAGAGTCAACCGTGCAATGGTGGATTGTGGGAGTTTTAAGCTGGAAGCGGCAATGGAGTGAAACGAGGTAAAGGCCATTGTGCAGTGGTTTCTGAGCCACTTGTTGCAGGGGAAGTACTTTGAAGTGCAACAGACAAACTAACAATGCAACAGACGGACTAACAAGGCAACAGACGGACTAACAATGCAACAGACGGACTAACAATGCAACAGACGGACTAACAATGCAACAGACGAACTAACAATGCAACAGACGAACTAACAATGCAACAGACGGATTAACAATGCAACAGACGGACTAACAATGCAACAGGCGGACTAACAATGCAACAGACGGACTAACAATGCAACAGACGAACTAACAATGCAACAGACGGACTAACAATGCAACAGACGGACTAACAATGCAACAGACGGACTAACAATGCAACAGACGGACTAACAATGCAACAGACGAACTAACAATGCAACAGACGAACTAACAATGCAACAGACGGATTAACAATGCAACAGACGGACTAACAATGCAACAGGCGGACTAACAATGCAACAGACGGACTAACAATGCAACAGACGAACTAACAATGCAACAGACGGACTAACAATGCAACAGACGGACTAACAATGCAACAGACGGACTAACAATGCAACAGACGGACTGAAAATGCAACAGACGGACTAACAATGCAACAGACGGACTGAAAATGCAACAGACGGACTAACAATGCAACAGACGGACTGAAAATGCAACAGACGGACTAACAATGCAACAGACGAACTAACAATGCAACAGACGGACTAACAATGCAACAGACGAACTAACAATGCAACAGACGG
>OX387250.1:1572647-1575147 GCA_947562095.1 Branchellion lobata
GGTAGGGGTGGTTTTGATGATTAAAAAGAAGAGAATAAAAATATTATAAAATAGAAAAAAAAAAATTTTGTGTAAAAAAAAACGTGAGGTTATCAGCCTCAGCGATGAATGCAAATCTATGAATGATTCCATTTTGAAGACGAAGATGAAATCATGAGATGAAGGATCCATCCACAAAAGGATTATAGTGAGTTTCGATACCCGTCCCTCAGGGGCGATATGTGTCTGGAAAGATCTGAAGCAAGAACGCTGGGAAAAAATGAAAACATAAAAGCTATTTTTCTAAGGTTCAACACAAAACCATTGATTTTTGAAGGCGTGAAGGTAAACTGCAGAGGCATCATCTTTTCATCTTTTGTTGCTTTCAAGTTGTGGCCCCTGTGTCATTATGCTTATTACACAGCCTTTTGTGGTGTCTGTGGAGAATGACAAATTGTTGAAAAGTTTGTTGTTCAAAAGAAAATGAAAAATTAGAAGGTGAAGTTGAATGTCCGACCAAAACAAAACAAAACAAAACATTATTTGAAAAAACAAAACAAAACATTATTTGACAAAAAAAACAAAACATTATTTGACAAAACACATTGGGAGGAAAATGTTTGAATGTTAATAAAAATTCAAAATACGTCGGCGCTGAAATGTATTCGAGCATGGACTTAACTCGAAAATCATCATGCAGTTGTCAGCTGTTTTATTTTGTAAAGAAAAAATTAAAAAAATGAAGAAAAACGAGAAAAAATGAAGAAAAAAATATGAAAAAATGAAGAAAAATGAAAAAAAACGAGATTGGCGATCATTGAATAAAGACATTTATAAAATGGAATAATTATAAAAATACAAAGAGAGAATAGAGAAAAATTATAAAAAAATAATATAATAAACAAAATAATAATAATATAATAAACAAAAAAATAATAATATAATAAACAAAATAATAATAATATAATAAACCAAATAATAATAATATAATAAACAAAATAGTAATAATATAATAAACAAAATAATAATAATATAATAAACAAAATAATAATAATATAATAAACAAAATAATAATAATATAATAAACAAAATAGTAATAATATAATAAACAAAATAATAATAATATAATAAACAAAATAATAATAATATAATAAACAAAATAATAATAATATAATAAACAAAATAATAATAATATAATAAACAAAATAATAATAATATAATAAACAAAATAATAATAATATAATAAACAAAATAATAATAATAACAATAAACAAAATAATAATAATATAATAAACAAAATAATAATAATATAATAAACAAAATAATAATAATAACAATAAATCATTTGTGAAGCAGCTGAAGCGCATATGACATTTTGATAAATATTAATTTATTTAACACGAGGTGAAGTTTTTCTCGAAAAATAAAAATTGTATTTTGTTGAGAAAATTTTTTTAAGTTATGAAAAAATGAGCTTTCAAGCCTCGGAAAGATTACTTCTTAAGTTTTGAAACAAAATACAAATGTAAAAAAAAAACAAAAAAAAATTTGAATTTTTTAAAAAAGTAACTTAAAATGTTACTTAGAGACCTGGAACCAACGGTGTAACAAACCTTAACATAATATAACGGTGTAAACCGAGCACAAGGAAAAATAAAACAACCAACACGGTAAAAAACAAAAAATAAAAAAACTAAACAAAGAAAAGGAAACTAGGAGACAATGAAAGGTACTTTTGTATTAAAAAAAAACCTTTTTTTTTTATTTTTGTTACATTTGAAGTGGTCATTAATAAGAGGCTTCACCACTTTTTCGCATGCACTCCTGCCATTCCTGCACGACCCACCTGATTCGTAACTTCTGACTTTGCCATTGAAACCTTAATAACTCCCACTCCGGTTCCCCCCACACTCCTCTCTTCTTCTTCATCGTCTTTTTCTTCTTTTTTTTTATAAATTTTCCTAAATTTTTTCAGTTTTTATTTTATTTTTTTAGTTTTTTCTTAATGTTTTTTGCAGTTTTTTTTTAATTTTTTTAATTTTTTTAACATTTTTCAAACCTCCTTTTCTTTTTTTTTTGCACCCCATCCCCGATTCACCACTCCATTCCAGATTCATCGTTGGAACCTTCCATGGAAGCTTCATTTTTGCTTTTCTCCTTCGTATTCAATGCTCTTCAAATGTTTTTCAGGATTTTTTCATTGGAAACACATGGAAACTTTTCAAAAATCAGGTTGTAAATTAATTTTATAATTTAATTTAAATTAAATTAAAAACTGAATGACTGAATGAAAGAATGAATGAAAGAATGAATGAAAGAATGAATGAAAAAATGAATGAAAGATTGAATGAAAGAATTAGAGAAAGAATGAAAGAATGAATGAAAGAATTAGAGAAAGAATGGAAGAATGAATGGAAGAATGAATGAAAGAATGGAAGAAAGAATGAAAGAATGGAAGAATGAGTGAAAGAATGAATGAAAGAATGAAAGAATGGAGGAATGAGTGGAAGAATGAATGAAA
>OX387250.1:1577647-1580147 GCA_947562095.1 Branchellion lobata
ACTCAAGAAAGCCCTTTCGGCTGTAGTGGCCAGTTCCTGTGGAAGGGTTGATTGTCATATATAATCTTGCTAATTGGGCAGAAAAGTAAATAATTAATTACAATTAAATTGATGAATTGATTTAATTAATAGAACATTAAAGTAAATTCGATGCCTTATTGATATTTTGATCAATTAAATTCACCAATTCACTGCTGCTTCATCCACTTCTCCATCCATCAATCCCTTCATTCCTTCATCAATTCATCATTCAACCATACCTCATGCTTCTTCTTCTCAACCTCCACACCATTCTGTTGTAGAAATTCCGCTTATTGGTCCACCACAAACGCTGCCTCCAAAGCCCCTCTACACTCAACTTCCAATAAAAATGTTTCTTTTGTTTCTTCCTGCTGAAACTCCCTTGCAAAGGTACACCCTTCCCAACAATGAATCTTCCCCCAACTATGGTCTCTTCCTAACAATTAATTTTCTGAAAACATTTTTTCTAACACTAATCTGTAACCAAAAGTTTTTTTTTCCCACAAAGATTTTTTAAATACTCAGCCTTTTTCAATTTTTATTTTTTCCAAAATCAATTTTATCCGAAAAATTTTTTTCTTCAAAGTTAATCTTCCTTCCAAAACTAAATCATCTCCCAGCACAAATCTTTTCTCACCAACAATCCTTTTTGATAATGATTTTTCTCAACAGTAAATCTATTTCCACAATAAATCTCTCCTTCTCACTAATCTTCGCCACCAATAAATCCTCTCACAGCAAGTTATTTTCAAAAACAATCATCACCCCTTCCGCACTTTCTCAACGTCACTGGCCTTCAGACCCTTCGTAACTAATGTAACTAACGTCATTGCTGGTGTTTTCAGCTTTGTTCTTTTTTGTTCTTTTTTTTCCTTTTTTTGTTTTGATTGATGGATGGATGGATTGTTCAATGAATTAATGGATGGATGAATTGTTTAATGAATTGATGGATGGATGAATTGTTTAATGAATTGATGGATGTATGAATTGTTCAATGGATTGATGGATGGATGAATTGTTCAATGAATTGATGGATGGATGAATTGTTTAATGAATTGATGGATGTATGAATTGTTCAATGGATTGATGGATGGATGAATTGTTCAATGGATTGATGGATGGATGAATGGTTCAATGGATTAATGGATGGATGAATGGTTGAATGGATTGATGGATGGATGGTAAAATAAAAAAAAAGGATGATGATTGGAGTAACTATGAGAAAAGATGAAATGAGGGCCGCTTTGATAGATGGATGGATGAATAGATTGGTGAAATAAATAAATAAATATAATTTTATATTCTTTATTGAATCAACTCCATACAAATGCCGGAAATGGCACTTAATTAACTAATGGATGTATGGATGGATGGATTTGTGGATATATAAATGGATATAATGACGAATAGACGGGTGGATGACAAAATGTATCTGCAGATTAATGAATGTATGAAAGGACAGATAAATGAATGAAAAGATAAGTGGATGAAACAATGAAAGAATGAATGAATAAATGAATGAAAAGATGAATGGATAGAGGAAAGAAGGGATGAATGGAGGGATGAATGAAAAGATGAATGGATAGGTGAATGAAAAGATGAATGGATAGAGGAAAAAAGGGATGAATGGAGGGATGAATGAAAAGATGAATGGATAGAGGAAAGAAGGGATGAATGGAGGGATGAATGAATAAAATAATAGAAGAATGAATGGAGAGATGAATAAATAGATGAACTGGAGGATGAATGAATAAATGAATAAATAAATGAAAAAATATATAAATGGATAAATGAATGGAGGGATGAATGGATAGATGAAGGAAGAAGTGAATGGATGGATGAATGGATGGATGAATGGATGGATGAATGGAAGGATGAAAGAAAAGGTGACTGAAAAGATAAATATAAAAGCGGATGACAAACGAGTCGATAGATTGGATGGAATTTTAATGTTCCCAGACGTGCAGCAGACGCCAATGAATCAGAGTGGGAAGGCGGCTTAGAAGTGTGACCACATCGAGCAAAGGGGCGTTGTGAAGCTGGTGCCTCTGTGGCATGAAGACGTCGACGTGCTGAGTATTGCTTGTGAAACAGAAATGGACATGAACTACAAGGAGGAAAGTGGATGAACGAAGTGGGTGATGAGAGCGGGAGGTAATTGTTCAATCATACCATCATACCATACCAGCAAACCTCCACGCAAACCTTACAATCTTTTTGGTGCGGATGCACTTCCATGAAGGAAAAAACGGAGCAACAAACGTTTTTGATGCTACTACTGATCATCCATCCACCCATCCATCATCCATCCACCCACAAAAACACACACTGACACAACACACACACACACACACACACACACACACACACACACACACACACACACACACACACACACACACACACACACACACACACACACACACACACACACACACACACAGACGGATCATTGACTTGTGGAGCCGAAGGACTTGGG
>OX387250.1:1585147-1590147 GCA_947562095.1 Branchellion lobata
ATGAAGGATGGTCTATGAAGGGTGGTCTATAAAGGGTGGTCTATGGAGGGTGGTCTATGAAGGGTGGTCTATAAAGGGTGGTCTATGAGGGTGGTCTATGAAGGGTGGTCTATGAGGGGGTCTATAGAGGGTGGTCTATGAAGGGTGGTCTATGAGGGTGGTCTATGAAGGGTGGTCTATGAGAGTGGTCTATGGAGGGTGGTCTATGAGGGTGGTCTATGAAGGGTGGACTATGAAAGGTGGTCTATGAAGGATGGTCTATGAAGGGTGGTCTATGAAGGGTGGACTATGAAGGGTGGTCTATGAAGGATGGTCTATGAAGAGTGGTCTATGAAGGGTGGTCTATGAGGGTGGTCTATGGAGGGTGGTCTATGAGGGTGGTCTATGAAGGGTGGTCTATGAGGGGGTCTATAGAGGGTGGTCTATGAAGGGTGGTCTATGAGGGTGGTCTATGAAGGGTGGTCTATGAGGGTGGTCTATGGAGGGTGGTCTATGAAGGGGGTCTGTAGAGGGTAGTCTATGAAGGGTGGTCTATGAAAGGCGGTGAATGAAGTGTGGTTTATGCAGTAATGGTCATGCCGGAAGGCAGGTCCTGTTGCTTGCAAAGCTTTTGTGGGGTTTTTGGTTTATTTGTTGCGTGCTTCGTGGTATGAGAAGGTATTGAAACAATGAATACCCTCTTGAATGGGTAATGAAGCAATTATTGAAATAAAAAAGAGTTATTGAAGGTGAAGTTGGAAGCGAAAGAGATTCTTTGTGATCAAAGCTTATTTAAGGACCACATAAAAAGACTGGATGAAATTAAAAAAAGAAAAAAACACAAAAAGAAATTTCTTAATAAAAACAACACTGTAAAATTCCTTGATAAAAACAACACTATTATATGATGAATTTCAATTTTTTCAAAAACAAAAAGGTTTCTTGAGGAGGGGATGACAATTTGGAGGAATAGAGAGAAGTCGAACATGGGATTGAACGAAGTGTATGGAATTTGCAATGCAAATGTTTATCCAATATCTCTGAAACAAGTTTTATCGCCGGATGAAAAAAAATTCAATGGAAATGGCTTTCAGAAATAGAATGGGATAGGCTGAAAGCGAAATGAAATCGCTCGGAAATGGCTCGAATAAGTTGAAAAGAAAATAAACAAGTATAAATGTTTAAAAGTAAATTGTTTTAAAATAACATTAAATAATTAAATAAATTAAATTAAAAATAAATTTATTTAAAAAATGAGTTAGTTGACAACTTTTTCTCTATTGGTTATCGACTAAAACGTTTGGCTGACGTTTTTGGCAGTTGCGTGTCTTGGTGCTTAAAAAGGCTCCTCAATCGATTTCAACTTGCTTCCTGTTGTCGGCAAGAGCAAGAGTGGGGGATGAAGATTGGAAGACTGGAAGAGGAAAGTTTGGATGAATGAAGAGTGGATGAATGAAGAATGGATGAATGAAGAGTGGATGGGTGACGAGTGGATGAATGAAGAGTGGATGAATGAAGAGTAGATGAATGAAGAGTGGATGAATGAAGAGTGGATGAATGAAGAGTGGATGAATGAAGAGTGGATGAATGAAGAGTGGATGAATGAAGAGTGGATGAATGAAGAGTGGATGAATGAAGAGTGGATGAATGAAGAGTGGATGAATGAAGAGTGGATGGGTGAAGAGTGGATGAATGAAGAGTGGATGAATGAAGAGTGGATGAATGAAGAGTGGATGAATGAAGAATGGATGGGTGAAGAGTGGAAGAGGGGAGAATGGATGAAGGAATAATGGATGAGTATAGAAGTCGAAGATAGTGATTGGTATGTCACGCGTGACGTTTTAGGGACTTTAAAATGACATTACGTTTGAGCGTGCTGAAGAGGAGAGGATGGATAAATGGATGGAAGGTAGTTGGATAGGTGAAAGATTGAATGGGAGGATGGACGGATGGATGGATGGATGGATGGATGGACGGACGGATGGATGGATGGATGAAAGAGTTTAAAGATAGATGGATAGGTGTATAGCGGAAAAGATAGGAAACTGAACAGAAAAGTATATGGAAGAACAGATGGAGAGGTAAAGAGATGAAAAGAAAAGAAATGAAAGAAAGAAAAAATCAAGCGATGAATAACGATGAAAAAGAAATGATAGGAGACGGATGAGGATTAAATAAAGGAATGATGGAGTGATGGATGGTGACGAGGAGCAGACTGGGAGGTGGGTTAAGTGGCATCAATGGCTTGCATTGGACTCATTGCTGCTTCTGCGCCATCAAGAAGGGCCATGCTACAGTGGCTTGTGCGTTTGGAAGTCTCAATGCGGTGTTGAGAGAGAGGAATTTTGGAGAAATACAATTATAGAAAGTACTTGTGTGATAATATCAAATATCAATAATGATAAACCTTGTTCGTTTGTAATATTTCTGTTTTTCAGTGCTCATAAACCTTTCTGAAATCTGTCCAGACAAACACCGCTAGTGTAACAAGTTGAAGAAAAAGGTGTATAAATGTGTTTAATTAAAACGGCTGAAATTCAATATAGCTTTCAGTTATGTCAGCTCATTTATTTAAAATTAAAAAGAAAACGAAATAGGATGCGCCATGAGACGGTGGCGTGAATGACCAGAGAAACAAGGAAAACCAGCCATCGGATCAAAAGAGTAAAGTTTGAAAGTAGTGATATTTTTGAAATTATTCAAGATCGTGCTGAGATTTTTCATTCTAGTGAGATTGATGGCTTGTGGTGATGTAGCTATTTTTTTTCCTTTCTAATTTACCTCGTGGATCTTTCCAAAAGTTGCAGTCATGTATCTCTTGTATGCCCTTCCTCCCTCATATCCTCCCTTGTTCCACCCAATAAGCTTTCTTCTTTGTTAGCCTTCTCTTTTTCTATGTATGCTGCCCTCTCACACACGTGTTCAGACCGCTTATCCCTACAAGTCCATACCACTTTTGCTTGCGCATTTGCAGTCTTTCGTAATTTCTGTAACCTTGAAACTCCAAATGTGTCAGTCCTCATGAACCTCCTTGTGAGTCAATGTCTTGTGAAGCGGCATTTGGTAAGGTCCGTGGTGAGGTTTGCACGATAATTTTATTCTTTGTTACTTGTGGTGAGGTGTTACTTGTTGATGGTCGTCAAAAGAATGAAGTGACGTTTGTTTTGTGAGTAGAAAAGAGTGAAAGAAGAGCTTCAAGTTGCGATTTGAGGTGTGGAAGCTGTCGATGGCTGACCAATTCATTCCAGTTTAGCCCTTTCAGACGATTAACTGGCAAGAGAATCAGTGTTCTTAATTTTTTTATAGTCTTCAGTAGATCGAGTTCAGACATAAGCTGGAAATGTTACAAAAACACGGCGAGCAATCGAACTAAAAAAGAAAAAATTAAAAGATAACAGAAGAGTTTTGCCTTGGAAAGCAAAACACTGGCAAAATTGAAAAACAATTAAATTTTTATGAATTGATGTTTATTTTTTATGAACTAATAATTGAGATTGAAAAAAACATTATAAATTGTAAACTTCGAAGGAAGATGGTAGAAATGGCCGATGAAATTGTCAATCAGGTTTGCACGCAACCAATGGAGCCGTTTTCCTTGATAAAAAATAAAAAAACAAAAAAATTTATAAAAAAAAGAAAAAAGAATTTTTGAAACAAAAATTGTTAAACAAGAAAGAAGAAAAAAATTAAAACATATAATTATGAAGATTTTTGAAAAGTAAAACAGAAAAAAGATAAAAATTAATATTGTTTTTCTTTTAAGTTTTCATAATTGAGTTACAATGAGGTTTGGAAGCTTATAAGGCTGCAGAAGGTAACTTTTGTGTGATCACGTGATGAGAGATAGTCTCTTGAAGTAGGACCTATGTAGGACCAAGTGTCTGTGGCCTAGTTTTCAAGATGCCACACATTTGAGAGTAATTAAACGCGATGTTCCGTGTTCAATTTCCGACTAGTAATTAAAAAACAAAAAAGATGTTATACTTTAAAATGGAAATGAACAAGTCGGAATATTTTTGTAGAATAGAAGATCGCCGGTTCAAGTCGTAGCAGTGGCCATGTTATGAAACTCACCTAATAGTTTCCACAAAAGCCTTTTAAACCTCACGCAGGCAATTTTTCATTGCAGCTTTTGTATAAATCGGATGCAGATTTGAATTTGAAAAATTTTAAAAGAAAGTTTAGAAAAGTCATTAATAATCATTTCGAACGCCTTCAAGACGTGGGCCTCAACGTGTGACGCTAAGACTTACGCAGAGACGTACGCAGCGTGCGCATAAGAAGGGCGTGAATGAAGTATCCTTGAAGAAACACTTGGGAACATTTGGCGGGAGTGAGCTGTAAGGAACATGGATTATCCAGTTGTCAGAAGCATCGTTACATCAACCCTGTACACCTGCTGTACGACTGCGCGGTTCTTCCACGTGTGTGTATGCGTCGTTTACGCATTACTAATCACCTCAAAATATGCCAAAAGGGCTCTTGTTATTGCGCAGAGACGAATGAAAAATGCAGAAGCACAAACACACATCATCGGAGCTTGAACAAACAAGCGTGCAGTTATCAAATGCACACATGCACACACACATCAAAGGCAGCACGTGCAAGCAAACAAAGGCATATCCATGAATACAAAGAAGGAACCAAGTGATAAATAAGCAACATACACGTGAACACGTACACAGACCCACGCCTGCGCAAGCCCTCCGTTCAAACATATACTTGCTTGCACGCACGCTCACACTCACCCCCCCCCCCAAAAAAAAACACCCACACACACACACACACACACACACACACACACACACACACACACACACACACACACACACACACACACACACACACACACACACACACACACACACACACACACACACACACACACACACACACACACACACACACACACGAATGACAGTGGTTGAGAGTGCCAGTTGAGGATGAGAGGTGTGGTGTTGAGTTGGTGCCTGCAGAAACTATTGAAGGAAGTTGTATTGAAAAGACTATTAAAAAGTTGT
>OX387250.1:1592647-1595147 GCA_947562095.1 Branchellion lobata
GTATAAGACAACCCAGTACAAGGCAAGTCAGTACAGTACAAATTATTTCAATGTGATGCACCACAATCAAAAGCCTTGTGATAAAGTATATGGAAGAAACATTACAGTCTACTGAGCAACAAGACGTCATCGCACAACACATGCGGTACAAAACTTTGCACCCCAATCGAATGTATAAAAAAACAATGCAGTGTGAGACAAATGACGTCATTACAATGAAATACAATACAGGCTACTATGGAAGCTCTACAATACAGTACAATGCAGTAAAGGCTTCCAAACACAGTATGGAATAGTAGAAAAGTATGGGGTAAAGTATGATCTAGTACACAACCCTTGATACTGTATGGATGTGTACACTCACGTGCAGTGAGAAAGGTGGAAGTCATCACAATAAACTGCAGTGGAGGAGTGGTTAAGCTGCCACAAGGAAACTGCACTCACTTGCCCTGGACTTGCTAACATGCCTTTCGTGCTCATGCCTGATTAGAGTCACATGACGATGTCATGCTGCAGACGTCATTTTTGTAGTCAGAATATCGTTGATTTGTATCGTGTTGTCATGTCATGCTGTCGCATTAACGTGTTTCATTTTGTCATGTGTGACGCTCCAGGTATCACCGGTTTTAGCATCTACATGGAAGTAACCTTGATGGATAACTTTTCTGTTATTCCGCGCACTGATTCACATGACTCGTGCCCACCAGTGCATGTTGAGCCAGTGAAGGCCCTATGCTACGACTCTCGTTCTTGAGAAACGTCTTTGAACAAAGTGATAGAAGACGCTTTACAAATGCTTTGATTAGACTAATCTAATCTATTTTAATCAAATCATTTATATAGCGCTGATTACAAACTGTTCAAAAGCGCTTAAAACTAGCTTAGGTGCTTGGCTGGGATCAAATTCAAGATGCATTCAAAGGAAGAACAGGAGTCATGTCAGAATGGCCCTGAATTGCACAGTGGTCCCATGTCACCACGATCATGTTCTTCAAAAGGTAGGCGTTGAGATGCGATCTAATTGAACCGGCCAGAAGATTGTTTGAATCAACTAACAGTCTTGTGGTGAGAAGATTTGAAAAATTATAATAATAATAATGAATACAATAGTGTTCTCATTTTGAAAATAATGAAATAATGTATTTTATTGTATTTTATTGTATTTTATTGTATTGTATTGTATTGTATTTTATTTTATTGTATTGTATTGTATTGTATTTTATTGTATTTTATTGTATTGCATTGTATTGTATTGTATTGTGTTGTATTGTATTGTATTATATTGTATTTTATTGTATTGTATTGTATTTTATTGTATTGTATTGTATTGTATTGTATTGTATTGTATTGTATTGTATTGTATTGTATTGTATTGTATTGTATTGTATTGTATTGTATTGTAATGTATTTTATTGTATTTTATTGTAAGTTGGAGGAAGAAAGCGATTTCGAAATTTGAGATTTTTTGGGCAGTTTGCGGTAGTTGAGTAAGGGAATGATTTGAAGTCGACATGAAGAGGTCTGCTGTTTTCTGATGAAATCTGAACCAAGCTTTTACAATCTAATCTAATCCAGTCCTATCCACTATAACGCGATCCTTCTTCCTCTAATCCGATCAATGTGTTTGTAGGCCGTTTTCCAGCTATGGTTTAAAGGCGCTCCCATAGACGTCGCGGATGGAGCTAACACTTGATTGGAGTATAAAGAGGTGGTTTCCTGGGAACAAATGCAGGCAAATGCTGTGAATGTTACAAGCTGAAGAGGAGCTGATCAAGGTGCCATGAAAGGAAATGGAAACAATGAACTGTTTTGACACTGAATATTCAGCTTTTGAATGCTCCCAATGTTCCATGTTCTGGAGATTTGAGAGGTAGGATGCCAATACACAAGACACCCATGAATCCATGGGAGAGATGATGAAAAGAGGTGTGTGGGAGTTTGGAAGGTGACGATTGGGGGGGGGGGGGGTGGGATGAGTTGATGAGTTGGTATTGAAGATGGAAATGGCAGACAAGCTTGAGGGTCTTTGAGGTTGATGCCAATGTGATAGTGCTTGTGGTGTGTTGTGAGGATGACGGATGGGAGCGTTATTACAAAACAACACAATACAATACAATACAATACAATAAAATAAAATAAAATACAATACAATACAATATAATACAATACAATACAATACAATACAATACAATACAATACAATACAATACAATACAATACAATACAATACAATACAATCCAATACAATACAATAAAATACAATACAATACAATACAATACAATACAATACAATACAATACAATACAATACAATACAATACAATACAATACAATACAATACAATACAATACAATACAATACAATACAATACAATACAATACAATACAATACAATACAATACAATACAATACAATACAATACAATACAATACAATACAATACAATACAATACAATAAAATACAATACAATACAATACAAACACGAATATTATTATAGTGGCAT
>OX387250.1:1600147-1650147 GCA_947562095.1 Branchellion lobata
AAAGATGAAATAATTTTCAGATGGATGATTGTAGAAATGGATGGTTGTATGGATGCTTGGTTATGTGGATGGATAGTTGTGTGGATGGATAGTTGTGTGGATGGGTAGTTGTGTGGATGGATAGTTGTGTGGATGGATAGTTGTGTGGATGGATATTTGTGTGGATGGATGGTTGTATGGATGCTTGGTTGTGTGGATGGATAGTTGTGTGGATGGGTAGTTGTGTGGATGGATAGTTGTGTGGATGGATAGTTGTGTGGATGGGTAGTTGTGTGGATGGGTGGTTGTGTGGATGGATGGTTGTGTGGATGGGTGGTTGTGTGGATGGGTGGTTGTGTGGATGGATAGTTGTGTGGATGGGTAGTTGTGTGGATGGAGAGTTGTGTGGATAGGTGGTTGTGTGGATGGGTAGTTGTGTGGATGGGTGGTTGTGTGGATGGATGGTTGTGTGGATGGGTGGTTGTGTGGATGGGTGGTTGTGTGGATGGATAGTTGTGTGGATGGATAGTTGTGTGGATGGGTAGTTGTGTGGATGGGTGGTTGTGTGGATGGGTAGTTGTGTGGATGGGTGGTTGTGTGGATGGGTGGTTGTGTGGATGGATAGTTGTGTGAACGAGTGTTTGAAAGGATAGTTCTGTGAGCACATAGTCAAGTAGATGTTCGGAAGGATAGCTGGTTTAATGGATTCCCAGCAAAATTTTTCTCCAATGCCAACCTTCCACCTCGTTTTCCACAAACAATGCTTTTTCAAAAGCTTTTCCGTTGATGCTGCAATCAAAAGATTTCCAATGCATCAATAGACCTTTGCAAATCCTTTTTTCTCCTTTTTTGACATTTTATGTCAAATTTTTCTTTTTTTTTTCTTTTTTTTTCTTTTTTTTTCTTTTTTTTCTTTTTTTTCTTTTTTTTTTCAATTAGTATTTTTTATTTCGTACATTTTGGAAAACATTACGCGATAGATGAAGAAGATAATAACATTACGCGCTATACAATTCCATTTCTACAATGAAAAAAAATTTGCACGTGACCAAAAAAAAATTGATGCATAAAAGTAAGAATAAGCCAAAAATTTTAAATTTTGAACCAAAATTTTTTTCTGAAACGGAAAAAAATATTTTAAAAATCTAATCTGACATTTAAATTTTTTTTGAAAAATTTAGAAAAATCAATTTTTAAATTTGTAATCCATTTTTAAATTTGTAATCCACTTTTAAATTTGTAATCCACTTTTAAATTTGTAATCCACTTTTAAATTTGTAATCCATTTTTAAATTATTTATTTAGCGCCAACTAACTAACAATTCTGATGTCCTGGATGGCAGTGAGTCGGCGCAGGAAGTGGCTGATGTTGTGGGACAACACTTCTGCAGTGAGTACCGACCTGGGGAGGTGCAAAAGAATTTTTTTAATTTTTTTTTTTAATTTTTTGTTGTTTTTTTTTATTTGTGTTTTGTTTTTTTATTTGTGTTTTGTTTTTTTATTTGTGTTTTGTTTTTTTATTTGTGTTTTGTTTCTTATTTAGAGTTTTTTTTATTGTTTTTATATCTTTCCAATATGGTTTTATATTTTTTTAATTATTTAATTTAATTTTTTTCATTGTAACTTTTTGTCATATTGTTCAATCTTTTGTTTTCTTTTTGTAACCTTTTCTTTTATTGTTTTTTTTTCCTTATTGCTTTCATTTTGTTTTTTTTTCCATATTTCTTTATGGTTTCTCATCGCTTGGTGAGTCACGCAGCGGCCGTTTAAAAGTGGATTTCCAATTAGGCGTGATGCACTTTTAGTGTTTCAGTCAAGGCTGTCGTCTCTCAAGGGTGCAGAAAGGGAGCTTACAGACGGAAAGTTCAAAGGTTAGACCTCAAATGCTTGATTTCCCACAAACAAAATATATTTTTTTATTCCAAAATTCAAAACAAATTTGTTCAATGTTTAAAAGTTAATTAAAACTAAGTTTTAAAAATATCTAAAAAAATATTTTTTATTCGGCAGAAAATAAAATGTGTTTTCTTGCATCTACGAAGAGCCGTGGCATAACTCGAATAGAGGTGCAAAGCTTGAACATAAGACTGTGGACAGTCAGCTGTTGCCCATACAACAGACCTTATCTCTCCATGCAACTGGAGGACCCAAGAGGACGAGGAACGATGAGGCCAGGGCACCAACGTCGTCGCAAAAGTTGACGGGGTTGCATGAAAAGTCAGAGCATTCCAACAAAACAATACAATCCAGTATAATACAATACAATAAAATACAATACAATACAATACAGTACAATACAGTACAATACAATACAATACAGTACAATACAATACAATACAATACAATAATAAAACAATACAATACAGTACAATACAATAAAATACAATACAATACAATACAACAAAAAACAATACAATACAATACAATACAATACAATACATTGATAAAACAATACAATACAGTACAATACAATACAATACAATACAATAAAAAACAATACAAGACAATACAATACAATACAATACAAGACAATACAATACAATAAAATAAAATACAATACAATAAAATAAAAAAACAATACAATACAATACAATAAAATAAAACACAATACAATAAAATGAAATACAATACAAATACAAATATTATTATAGTGGTATTAACCCCGTAAAGGTTCAAGGCCACTCAAAACGTATTATTTTTATAATTATAGTAAAAAATGAAAAATTTGATTGGATTAATATATAAAATTCTTCCTGATAAAAAAAAGCGCGCCATTATTGTTACGATGAGAGAGAGGACTTGCGGGATAGGAAGGTCTTCAGACATCGACACAGCAACATTGTACTAATAAGGATGGCAATAATGCTATAGAGAGAGTGGCTTGTGGGAGACACCCTTATGAAGGCATGATAGGAGCTTGAACCTCTTATGAATAAATGATGTTAGTAGAATTTAATGAATATCTGCTTCAAACAAGGTTGTGGACGTATGGTGGTGGTTGATGCATCTTCATGGGCACACAGTTTCAAGGACTTGCTGTTGTTCGAAGGATGAAGCAAGCGCTTTTAACATTTTATTGTGATGTGAGAGGTATGAAAGAAACCGGGTTACGATGGCGACGACGTTTAATTGAAGCACATGGAAGATGAGTGGTATTGGAATGGACCACGTGATTAGTTAGAAGCCATTAAGGTGAGTAAATGTGTGTGTTTTTTGTATATATGTGTGTACAGGTGTGTACGTGTGTGTACGTGTGTGTATATGTGTGTACGTGTGAGTATGTGTGTACGTGTGTGTACGTGTGTGTATATATGTGCGTGTGTGTATATGTGTGTACGTGTGTGTACGTTGTGTACGTGTGAGTATGTGTGTACGTGATGGAGAGTAGGCGCGGAGAACAATGCCTCCTCCAATGGCTTCAAAGAAGATGTCGATGTAAAGAGCGCCGAATTAATATTATCGAAGCGTCTAATGACCCGTGTTGTTCACGTCTGTAGAGCCTCCAAGCTCCTGTTGCTGTTTTTGTTGTTGTTGTTGTTGTTGTTGTTGTGGTTGTTGTTTTTGTTGTTGTTGTTGTTTTTTTTTTTATTTATCTTTGTTCATTTTTGTTTTCATTCTTTGTTTTCGTCTTCGAATTGAAGTAGTTTTTGTTTTTTAATCTTTTTTTTTTTTGTTTATTTTATTTGCTTTTTGAGGCAGTTAAGCTCATGAAGGTTTCATGTTACATTGGTTTTAAAGTGTTTGCACGAACATCACGTGACAACATACCACGTGACGTTTGTCTCATCGGCCCTGAAACAATACATCGAAATACAATACAATAGCTTGTAATACAACCTAATGATACAAAACTTAACACAATGCACCATTGTTTGATACCATTTTGATACAACACAAAAGAATAAATTGGAGATAAATTAGAATCGAACAATACAAAAAACCATAATAAAGAAAACTTGAATGTGAAACAGAATAACAAAGAAGGGAGCATGGAAACAAAAGACTAGTGATTAACGTGGAAGATTATTTATGTGGGGTGAAAGCCTTTAGGAAGAGTTGAGGAATGTTTTCTTGTTATTGGTGCCTATGCCTCATGGAGGGTGTGGAAGATGAGGAGGAGGACATCAAAGAGGATGATGTTGATAATGATGAAAATGATGATGAAAAGAAGAAACGGAAAAAGTGGAAAAATTATGAAAGAACGAAGATGACAAAATGGAGAATGAGAAGATTGAGGATGAGGGGGGTTGAAATGTTAAGAGAAAAAGCTGAAGAAGATGACAAAGGAGAAGATTCAGTGGAACAAAAAAACAAAAAAAAAACAAAAAAAAACAAAAAAAAAACAAAAAAAAAACAAAAAAAAACAAAAAAAAAAACAAAAAAAGATGAAAAAAAAGACAAAAAAGGGTCTTACCTAATAAATTACTTTTTATGTTGCAGCCATGGTTCAAAGGCGCTCCCAAATGAACGTTTGTCTCCCTGCTGGACTACTGGTGACCAAACCCTTCTACTACTAAGTTTGTTTTTTTATTTGAGTGCTGTTTATTCAAGTCATAAGAGTTCAAACGGGAATCGAACTCGAGGTCTCACGATTTATAGTCCAGATAGCTAACCATTAGGCCACGATCGAGAAGGGATGGAGAGAAAGTTTGAAGAGGAAAAAAGGATGAATAAAAAAATGAAAAAATAAAAATAAATAAATTAAAAGATTTGAAAAAAGATAATAAAGAGAAGCTGCAATGTTGCTTAAAAGCTGCGGTGCGTTTCAGGGTGCAGACATGTCCTTGTGTTCATAAAGAGCAATCGAACGAGCCTTCCCGATGATTCTTTCAAATGAATCCTTCGAAGGAAACTCCCCAAAAATCTCGACTTTTTTTATTTTTTCATTGAATCAAATGAGGTCATACCACGGACACGTTGCAAAACGTGACAAACCGTCGAAATATATAAAAAAAAAGTCAAATTGACACTAAATGTTTTGTTATTGAGAATCTGAAGTGAACATTTGAAACAAGATTGACCATAGAATCGGATTAATGAAGCTAAAAGGGTTTAGACTCAAATCATAGCTCAAAAACCCAATCAAAAGCAAAATTAGTCACCAAACTAACAAAAAATGTAATGTCAAAACAGCTAAGTTAAAAAATAGAAGCAAAGGACTATCCTCAGGCGCTTAAGATAAACAACAACAACAACAACAACAACAACAACAACAGCATGCGGACTATCCTCAGGCGCTTAAGATAAACAACAACAACAACAACAACAGCATGCGGACTATCCTCAGGCGCTTAAGATAAACAACAACTACAACAGCAGCATGAAGCTTCATGAATGTTATAACAACAGGGACGCGCAAGGGAAGGAAGTCCCATGGAAGGCATCCTTCTTTTGAAGAGTCAACTCCCATGGAATGTTGAAGCTATAAAGCTCACAATTACGAGCAACAAGCGTTGTTATTAGTTCTTTGTTTCATATTCGTCTCCATCGTTTGGTATTTATTTGTTGTTAACAAGGTAGCGTTCATCATTCATCAACCCTCTCTCAACATTATTATCATTATTCAGTCATTTACCATTTTTTTTATTATTTTCTCAATATTTTTTTTTTATAATTAATTTTCACTTTCATTTTTCTTTATTTTTGTATTTTTATTTTATTTTCATTATTTTTATTTTCTTTCTTTCTTTTTCTTTTCATTATTATCATTATTATTATTATTTTATTAATATTATTATTGTTTTATTATTATTTTTTTAAATTTTATTTTTATTATTGTTTTTATTATTTTTTTTTTATATCATTATTATTATTATTTTTATTATTATTATTATTATTATTAGTATTGTTATTATTTTTATTATTATTATTATTATTATTATTATTATTATTATTATTATTATTATTTTTATTATTATTATTATTATTATTATTATTATTATTATTATTATTATTATTATTATTATTATTATTATTATTATTATTATTATTATTATTATTATTATTATTATTATTATTATTATTATTATTATTATTATTATTATTATTATTATATTTATATTATTTTATTATTATTATTTCTATTATTTTTATTATTATTATTATTCATCCGTTACTTCTCGATTATGTCTTATACACTAATCCACTTGTTTTATATCCTTATGGAAGGATGAAGGAGGTGCGTGTGGAAAGTCATTTATGACCCGATAAACCACAGTACATTGCACTGCAGTACAATACAATTCCTCACAGTACAACACAACTCTCCACAATACAACAAAACTTTGTACAGTACAATACAATTCCTCACAGTACAACACAACTCTCCACAATACAACAAAACTTTGTACAGTACAACACAATTCTTCACAGTACATACATTTTTACACAGTGGAATACAGTTTTAAAACAATAATATTTACAATACCACAATGCAGTACAACACAGCATACATTGATTCACCACAGTACATATGAACATGTCACAGTACACTGTACAGTAGTACAAAACGATGTCTTACAATGCATTGCAATCACTGAAGTGAAGTTTTAAACTGAGACATTCAACAGTTCCACTCAAGCATTCGTCATAGGACAATAAAAATCGGTTCATTACTGGTGGTACAATGAGAAGCAGCGGCGGATGGCTTACTACAAATCATACTTCAACATGGCAACAGCCACTAGCACTACAACAGTATGAAACCCAAAATAATACCTTCTTTGAAACAATCATCACAGCCACTACAACAACCATCACAGCCACTACAACTACCACAGCCACTACAACAACCACCACAGACAATACAAAAACCACAACAGCCACTACAAAAACCCCCACAGCCACTTCAACAACCCCCACAGCCACTTCAACAACCCCCACAGCCGTTATAACAACAAATAAAACTACAGACAAAACAAGCGCCACAAATACCACAACCGTTACAACCACCGCCACCGCAAACACCACAACATACAACAATTACAACAACAACCAACAACAACCAACAACAAACATTAAGCCAGAACACAATACCACTTACCACAACCATACACCACCACCAGAGCATCTCACCTGTGCAGCTGTGACGAGTGACTAGCGGAAGGACACAAGAGATGAAGCAGGATGAGCAAAAACCCTCTCCACGTCATCATCATCTTCATCATCATCATTATCATCATCATCATCTTCATCATCATCATTATCATCATCATTATCATCATCATCATCATCATCTTCATCATCATCATTATCATCATCATCATCTTCTTCATCTTCATCTTCATCTTCATCATCATCTTCATCTTCATCTTCATCATCTTCATCATCTCCATCATCATCGTCATCCTCATCATTATTATCATGACTTCAGTAAGCCAGAGCAGTTAAATCCGTTTTATCACGCAGATCTTTGAGTAGGTGAGAAATAGGAGAAGTAAATTTATTTTTAATTTTGAAACAAAATGAAAAAAAAAAGTTTTGAAAATAAATAAACAAAAAAGTGTTGTTAAAAAAACTTTTGAAGATAAATGGAGCTTTAAAAAATAAAAAAAAAATTTTTTTTAATGAAGTTTAAAAATTGGAAGATTTAAACAAAAGCTGCATTTCGAAAAAAGGAGGTTCAGAAATAAAGTTTTTTTTTTTTTGAAATATCGAATTGAAAACGGAAAAATTTTAAGAGGCTTATCTCTTCAAAATTGTTTTTTTACGTCCGTTTTCTTTTTAAATTTAAAAAAAAAGATGTAATCAAAAAAAAAATTGAAAAAAGAAATTTTTGAAAAAGGAAGTTGAGTAAAAAAATAAATTAAAACAGAAAATTTGAAGAAAAAAAATTCAAAGATTGTAAATATTTTATTTAATTATTTATTTAGCGCTATTTCAGTGAGTATTTTTTATTTTTTTCAGCAGTTTTGGTGTGTTTTGCAAATAACTAATCCCAGTTTTGTTGCAAAAAACGTTTTTATCAACATTTTTTTCATCAATTTTTTTCTCAAAACCAAAAGATGGTTTTTATTTTTTTTTTGTTTTTCAGCAAAACTTCAAAAAGATCAAACAAAACAACCTCCCAAAATGCCACAACCTTTTTCAAGTTTCATTTAATCACAACCTATGTATGTTTGCCTTCCTATCTCGAGTCTCGTCTTTTTTGTTTATTTATATAATCGTCATCAGTGAGACAGTCAAAGCAGTGGGTCATCCATTACGTCATAACACTTTTACGTAACCAAGTTAACTACGTCACCAAGTTAATTACGTAACAAAATTAACTACGCAACTACAATCACCACCTACCACCGTCAGTAAGTGCCAAAATTAATTGAGTTACAAACTTCCTTAAGTTCCAACAACCATTAGGTTCCAAAATTCATTGCTCATCAGCCTCCACTACGTAAAACAAACTTCTCACGTTGCTAGAGACGCTAAAGTGGCTAACGTGGCTAACGTGGCTAACGTGGCTAACGTGGCTAACGTGGCTAACGTGGCTAACGTGGCTAGCGTCAGGCTTGACTTCAAAACGACCACGTCAAAAAGTTTGACAACTTTTGCCTGTTCCTATGCCACCAAACCGCTCCTTCCGCAACCGCCTGTCTTTTAAGGTAGGTACGTAGGTGTATATATAAGTGTGTAGGTGTATCGGTGTGGTTGTTTTTGTGCATGAATGTTTGTGTATGTGTGTGTGTGTGTGTGTGTGTGTGTGTGTGTGTGTGTGTGTGTGTGTGTGTGTGTGTGTGTGTGTGTGTGTGTGTGTGTGTGTGTGTGTGTGTGTGTGTGTGTGTGTGTGTGTGTGTGTGTGTGTGTGTGTGTGTGTGTGTATGTGTGTGTGAGTTTGTGTGTGTTTGTGTGTGTGTGTGTGTGTGTGTGTGTGTGTGTGTGTGTGTGTGTGTGTGTTTGTGTGTGTGTGTGTGTGTGTGTGTGTGTGTGTGTGTGTGTGTGTGTGTGTGTTGTGTGTGTGTGTGTGTGTGTGTGTGTGTGTGTGTGTGTGTGTGTGTGTGTGTGTGTGTGTGTGTGTGTGTGTGTGTGTGTGTGTGTGTGTGTGTGTGTGTGTGTGTGTGTGTGTGTGTGTGTGTGTGTGTTTGTGTGCATGCGTGCATGCATGCGTGTGAACGTGCGTGTGCACGCGTGTGTAATGTGCGTGATTCGAAATTTAACCGATACAATTTTTAAAAATATTAAAATGCTTGCGTCGCTGTAAGGCATGGTTTCAAGTATTCGTTAATAATCTAAAAAAAATTTTTTTTTAATTCAAACCGATCGAAACTTTCCGAATTTCGAAAAGAAAAATATCGTTTGTCTTCTGCAGTGTTGTAGGCTTGCTTTTAGTGCCATTAGGAAGGGTCGTAATGTACAGAGCAATCTTCGCTTATTTCTTTTTTACGATTTTAAAATCAAAAATTAATTTTTTTTTATTGTTTTATAATTGAAAATGGCTTTTTCCACTCCGAACAAAACTCCGGATCAATGAGCCTACCTTTGATTGTCTTTGTTCGTTCCTGGAAACCACGTTTCCCTTTTGATTCTATGGTAAAAAAATAATCTCTATCTTTTACCTTTGGTTTTTTATAATTACAGTTTTGCTTAAATTGACTGTTTTTTTATTTTGTTTTTTTTTTTGCCATTTTTTGTAGGGTTTCTTGTAACATGAAACGTTTTTCAATGGTTATCTGATGGGAAGCTGAGCTATTATGAATTTTTAAGGTTTTTTAAGTTGATGCCTTTGTCAAGTTTGTTTCTAATATATTTCCACTCCCACAAACATCAAAAAAGCTTCTTAACACATCAAAAAAATAATTCAAAATATTTAAAAATTATAAAAAAATATTTAAAAAACGGAAATAATTTTAAATGATAGAAAAAATAAACAAAGTTTGTTATTGAAAAAAATCCAAATGCGCAGTGTGCTTTGAAAGACACAGCTTTCAGAGATCAGTGAGGGTGTATTGTTACAACGACACGAGGTGTGAGGTGGCAAGAGTTCTGGAGCTTTCCAGCTTCTTCCAACAAAACCATACCACCAGAGACCGTTGGTCACTGACTCAGGCATGAGGGTAACTTCTTCTCTAGCGATTTGTTCATTTCGTAGGTTCAATTCCGACTTTTATGACTGATAACATTCTGTTCTCGTATATTTTAATGTTTTCTTTTTTAGTTCGACTATTTGCCGTGTTTTTGTAACATTTCCAGCGTATGTCTGGACTTGATCTAATACAGACCATGAAAAAAAAAAGAACATTGCTGTGTCATCGCTTTCACATCATTGTTTCCATGGTGATCATCAATCTTAAATTATTAGTGATAATAATTTAAAATAAAATTAATTGTGATTAATTATAATTTATTGTAGGTTTAATTAATCGGAAATTTCAAATTAATTTTTTAAACGCCTAGCCCTGAGCGAGATACAACATTTTTTCTTAGTCTTTTTCGAATCAAACCCATTGGAACGCTAGAAATATGAAAAAGCGTGGAAAAATATCAAAATGAAGGAAAAAAGTTAAATTAACTCAAACTGCCAGTTTGCGATAAACCAAAAGAGAAAATTAAGAGTAACCTTGAATAACTAATCAAATGAAAGAGCTTTAAATATTTAGATTTGAAGCATAGCTTATAATCACATCAAATAACTATCTTTGTAAAAGTCCGAGATTATTTCTTCTTTTTTCTCCTTTTCAGCTAGTCCCATGTCTTAGCCACAGAAGTCTGGGGAAACCATTTCGCAATTTGTCGCCATGCCTATCGTTAGTTTTTTGCTTTCTGTCACTTTTCAAATTCTTAAAACCTATATAATCAATTTTTCACAAATGGTTTGATCTTGTTGTGACACAAGGTGTCGAGACCTGACCTTTGCTTTATGCACTGAGGCGATTCTGACTACAATAAAGTACGATACAATACAAATACGAATGTCGTTATAGTGGCACTGACCCAGGAGAGCTTTGAGGCCATGGAAACTTGATGAAACTTATAGTTCCGAAAGAAATATTTCTAAAACCTGATGTTTCAAAGATAAATAAGGTTTTTGTTAATTTTTATATTCAATTTATCAAATCAGGTATTTTGTGTAAGTTTTAATCATTTGTATTGTTCAAACACTATCTTGAAGTGGGTAATGTATGATGTGTGGAAAAAAAGAAAAAGAAAAAAACATTGAAATACATGTCTAAAAATTAAAATTTAAATTTAAAAATAAAATAAAGAAAAATAAAATAGAACAAAAGAAAAATTAAAAAAAATAAATAAAATAAAATAGAAGGAACAGTAAAAATCAAAAGAGAAGGAAAAAAATAAGAAGAGCACTATACACCCACATCAAACATCAATCATTTTACCTTTCACACACACACATAAACACACACACACACACACACACACACACACACACACACACACACACACACACACACACACACACACACACACACACACACACACACACACACACACACACACACACACACACACACACACACACACACACACACACACACACACACACACACACACACACACACACACACACACACACACACACACACACACACACACACACACACACACAAACACACACACACAAGCTATTCGGTGAGACTGTGAACACTAGCAATTCATCTTAGCAGCAAACTAAGATAATACACGCGTCATTAGGAGCTCTGGTCGTTTATTTTTTTTGGTTTTTTAATATTTTTTTTCATTTTTAATTTTTAATTTTTTCCGGTGTTGTATATCGCACTCACTTGTTCATTTATTGTGGGCAAACACTAGTGCCAGCGCTTGCGAACATTCCCAAAAGCCTTACGCAAAACATTTAAAAAGACTATAAAAAAAAATTAAAAAGAAAAAAATAATAAATGAAAAGATTTCATATTCACTGACAGGGCGGGTAAACAAAATGAAAAGTATACGGAATAAATTAACTTTTTTTATTATTTTTGTTGTTGTTTTTATTATTTAAGACATTGTACAAGCATCCAGCTGGTGATTAGCTGCTTCAAAATGCTTGAGGGTTTTTTTTATAATTCCTAGTAATTCAATGCATGGCAAACAATGACACGATGTTGAACATTTGATGCTCGACGACCGTGTTGAAGCAATCATTCAAGCAACATCATCTGCTCTCCAACAAGAGGCTTGAATCTGATTTAACCTGCTCCGTTCTTATAATCTAATCATATTCTAATACGTTCGAATAGGATACATTTGAAAATAATACGATACAAGGTAAAATGGAATAATATATAGAACAATTTAACGTTAAAATCTCATATAAAATAATCTATTTAAAATGCAAGCAGCGTCTGCTCTTCATTCCTCAACTTTCCGCTTTACTCATCTCCAATGCACGCCCGAATGCAAGTGCGCCCTCTCGAGCTGTAAGGAAGCAGAATTCATGGTGCAAAGTCATGATTTGGTTCACACTCGTGGCTGCCTCTGTAAATTAAAATTGAAGAAAACACATTGAATGGAATTATAGATATTAAGTTAGCGGTGGATTAAAAGATCGTCGAATTTACAATATTAATTATTATTTTTATATAGTCTTTATTAGATCAAGTCCAGACATACGCTGGAAAGTTATAAAATAATTATAATATATGAAGTCAAAAAATCAGTTAACAGCCGGCGATACAACCACCTTTTCTTCTCCCTTCTTTCATTTGGCATGTCATTGTAGACTGTTGTGGTCCTTGAAGACAATCCCATAGTTGCGTCATAGCACGCACACGCACACGTTGATAACAAACGACCACGTGATTGATAGAGTGACGCATTGATCGACCTTTATTTGCTTTTTCCCGCCATTTTTATTCATTCGAAAGACGAACAAAAAGCTCACGTGACACATTCAAAAAGTTGGAAACGGTGGTGTAAGCGCATGCGCATTTCTTGTTGTTTAGTTGTTGCAAAGTCATTGAAAGCAGGAGGCAGCCATGAGGGTTCCACGAGCATTCATGCATTAACAACACCGATATGAAGTGAATTGATTCATTCAACATGCAACCATTCATCCAATTCAACACCCAAGCCACAAATACATTGTACAACCATGCATGCATCCTCTCGCACTCCTTAAACCTTTAACTAATTTGACTGACTGATGAACGCATGAAACACACTGAAGAATTGCCTAACAAGGTGACGCAGGAAATGTGAAGGGTACAGGGAGGAGAAGAAAATGAGAACAAAACAAAGAATGAGGAAGGGAGGGGAGTAAGGAGAAGGAGAAGGAGAAGGAGAAGGAGGAGGAGGAGGAGAAGGAGGAGGAGAAGGAGGAGGAGGAGGAGGAGGAGAAAGAGGAGGAGAAAAAGGAGGAAAAGGAGGAGAAGAAAGAAGAAGAGAAAGAGAAGGAGAAGGAGGAGGAAAAGGAGGAGGGGAAGGAGGAGGGGAAGAGGGAGAAGAAGAAGGAGGAGAAGGAGGAGGAGAAGAGGGAGAAGAAGAAGGAGGAAAAGGAGGAAGAGAAAAGAAGAAGAGGGTTCAGAAGAGGCTCAGGTCTCCAGTCACCTGATCAACGTCACGACTCTTGCCCATCACGGCCAACACCGTGAACGATCCCGCCTCGACCTGAGGGTGTTATGGCTGGAAGCTATGCCAAATTTATTTTAAAAATTAATTACGTAAGAAGTTATACAAGTTTTCGAAATATTTCTACTGAATTAATTCATTATTTTAAGTGCTATATTTTTTAAATACATGTTTAAATAATGAACGCTTTGAAACAGTATGTAATCAGCGCTATACAAATGATAATGATGATAAGATTAGATTATAATGAACACATTTCAAACGGTACAGCGCTTAGAGTACACCACCGACATTCTACCCTCCACAACGCCCGCCATTCCACCGTTGTTCAGCACATTAAGTTACCATTAGGCGACCACTGTGCCTATTATTTATAAGGAAACCTAGAACATAAAAGGGTGTTGTATGCCTTGCAATAAAAAATTGTCACATCGAATCTCGTTTTTGCACATTTCAAGCGCGTGGTTTCGTAAAAAATAAAATGTTATTTAAAAAGTGGAAGTTAATTATAAATAAAAAAATAATATGGTTAAGCTACAGCAAGCAATGGTATCCAAACATAGTCTAACTTAAAAAACAATATATTCCGAAATATTTTTAAAAGTACATTTTAAACGTATATCAAACGCATCAGTTAAATTTGAATTATAATTTCAAATTATGTTACTACAACTGAACTTTTCTGACGCCGTTGCCCTAACCCTAACCCTAACCCTAACCCTAACCCTAACCCTAACCCAGTTAACCACAAATTTCCTGATTAGATTAGATTATTAGCGCTATAAAATTTTTTGATCAAATTTCTTAGCTTAAATAAACGCTGAAAAAAGTGTTTAAGAGTGACTTAACCCATAAAAGAGTGGCAACAGTGGAATGTTAACCAAGCCATTAACCAGCAGCAATAGCTCACCTGTGTCTTGCCAGCATCATACACGGGGAAGGTGGGCAGGTTAAAGGACTGGGCCTTGGTCTTGAGGGCTTGCAAGTGGTTGGCATCATTGCCCTTCAGCACTATCTTCTTGCAACTGACAGTGGTGGTATAATGATAATAACAATAATATTATATTAATATTATTATTGATAGTAGTTATATTATTGTTATTATTATTGATTAAAGTATTATAAAATTTTAGATCTTGTCCATTGATGAATTTGAGAATGAATCTTTTCTAGTGATCTACAATGGAAGTATCATTGAATCTGTAAGCTTGACTGACCCACAGTCATCCCACATCAGAAGCATTTCTCCAAACTGTTCCTGGTTCTCGATCAACTCTCGGTATAGTCCAACAGCTCCGTGACCCACCTGAGCTGCCACCTTGCCAACTCCCATTGACAAAGCTGTGTTCACCACCAACACCATCTTGTAATCCTCTTCACTTCCACCAGGTAAAGTCACAAAATTTCCTCTCTCTTCTTCATCACCACTGCTTTCTTCTTCTAAGGTTTCCTAGGTGGTGGTGATGTGTATGTTAGAAGTGATAAATTGTGATTGATGAGTTAAATTGTCATTTGGAAAAACTGACTTGTGTTAAAGGCAGATCAAGGTTATGGTGTTGATTCTCGAAAATCCATGCAGCTGCAACGTCTGCATTATAGTTGCCCGTGTTGTACAGCGCCTGCAACAATGTTTGCTTTAGAAAATATTTTAAAAAGCTTTCTAGGGTACATGCGAATCATTAAATATGGAACTGTGATTATCAACTATAGATATGGAAAATGTAATATTGATCTTATTGTGAGAAAAAACAGAAAACTCACCCTAACTGCAGCGTTTCTAGAAATGCCTAAGGCAGTAAGCACAGTAAGAAGTTCTTCGTTTGGTTCAAAAGATATTTGTTCATTTTGGCTCATTTTATTTTATTTATTCATAAACATTAAAAATGTATCGTTGATAGATTCAAATAATGTTGTTTTATTTTGCCAAACTTTCTACTCAGAACAAGATTTAAATTTTGTATACATTAGATTAAAAACGTGTTTTCGAAGACTTTTTTGAATAAAATTTTCATTAAATACAGATTTCCAAGAAAAATTAAAAAATATTGAACTCGATTCTTCAAAAAGATTTGTTGTTTTAAAGAATATGTTTAGCCATTAGACATTTGTGAAATTTATAAACACATGTGCCAGTGAAGGGTAAAAAAGGTGGTGGTGTTAATTTCACTGAATTACATTTTAAAATGTCTCAACTATCAAATGAAGAGCAATTCAAGATCATTAATGATCTGGAAATGGAAATGATGGCTGATATGTACAGTCGGTTATCTAATGCTTGTCAAAAAAAGTGCATTCCCACCAAATACAAAGAACCAGACTTGACAAAAGGAGAAGCAGTCTGCATAGACCGTTGCGTTGCCAAGTACTTTGATGTATACGAAAAAGTTGGTAAGAAGCTAAACAACATGTCTGTACAGGAACAAGACGCATCCAAGAACCTTCAAACACAACTACCCAAGCAACCTTGAACTGAACATTTTTCTTATTGTTTTTGAATATTGTTGATATGACCAGTAGTTCTCTTCAACCACGCTTTTATAATAAAAGATTAAAATTTTCTTGTTTCATAAGAATTTATTCAATTGAACCGTATTTACACTCAAGATTGCGTAGGATTCAGCAAAGACTTGACACATTGAGATGAATTTGAGGAAAAAAATATCACCAATAGTTTTAGAAAATACCTCAGCTGCCATTTCATAAGTCCCTTGACATACAAGACCAAAAAATACCGTATAATACAAATTGGAGCAAAGAAGTTTTCAAAAATTCATCAAGTAACCCAGAAATGTTTTGAAATAAGTACACCTAACAGAAAACGAAAAGGGCTAAAGCACAAAGAAGTATATATTTACAAATGTAGCTTAATGAGCATGTGTGCAGTTGTGGTTGAAATTTACACCTCGGCATAGGAAGTACTGTTGAAGGTGTTGAAAGAGCGGGATCGAACCATCTTCTGGTCATGGGGCTTGTTGTCACGCACGAGAACAATGTGGGGGTCGAAGTCGTCATCGTTGGTCTGTAGAGGAATCCTGTTCTTCTTGCTGAAGAGCTTGGAGATGCTAGTGGACCTGATGCAGAGGTATAAGAGCACCGCCGCTAACGTGCAGACGAGAAAGACCATGATGAAGAACTCGCTGGTGTGGGAGAGTCGCTTGTGCCCACCTCTGTGTGTCTCATGTGTCTTCTCAATGTCCCTGTTGTGGTGGTGAGGTGCTTGGTGCTATAAGAGCATTAGCAAGGGTAGTAATTATTACATTATTATTAATTAATTAATTATTATTTATATTATAATTATTAATTATTGAGTGATTATTTATATTATAGTTATTAATGATTCCTTTATCGTTTATATCACTATCAGTATCACAACAGTAGCACTGATAGATAAAACACCTCACAACCACCAACACCATGATCCCAAGAAGTTGCATAAAAGTCAAGTGTGACTGATCCAACTGACATTTAAATGTGAAAAGAACACTACCACACCACCACCACCACCACCACAAGCAGCAGTAGCGTTGATAGCTTGAACATCTCACGTGTACAACAACAACAGCAGTAGTACTATTGACAGCTTGAAAACGCCACATTCACAACAGTATCACACCGCACAACAACCACCTGAGAGGGTAGAAGCGGGTTTTGTGGAGGAGGGCGCCTAACGACCAGTGCACCTCCTGGCCGTTGAGGTGGTTGATGGAGGTGAAGTGCTTGAAGGACTTGGGAAGGTTGAGGCCATCATGCAGCAACGTCATCAGCCACGCAGACTTGAAACACTGCGTCCTGCAGTGTGGTGCTCATTGGAACCAATTTCAAGATTTGAGTGAAACGTTGAACTGAATTTAAAAATTCGAATCAAGTTTCAATATTCAATTTTTAACGGGAAGACATGTGAGAGAAACAAAAATGATCGATTGCAATTCACATGGTGATGGTGATAAGAAGCAGGATGTCTCAGTAGAAATAGTATCAGTATATGAATCATTCCAATGAATAAATATATTTTCAAATAGGGCGCCTCACCTTCTTGCTTTGGCGCTTCACAAATTAGATTTATTGCGATTTTATTAATTTCTATAAATCTTTTATACCATAACAAGAGCAACGTGAGTGAACCCACACCTGTATCTCTGCAGGTCTGCTCTCGGATACTTTTTACTGCTCCTCCATTCTTCCACCTGCCTCCACGACGTCTCACAGTATTCCTGCAAGAGAGGAAAAAAAAGAGTGAGTTCCATGAACAGTCCAAAGATGGCGCTTTGATCAATTTTTTATTCATTATTTTCATAGTATAACAGTATATAATCATCATCATCATAATCATCATCATCATCATCATCATCATCACCATCATCATCATCATCATCACCATCATAATCATCATCATCATCATCATCATCACCATCATAATCATCATAGAACCTTGGCCTTGGAGTGGAAGAGTTGGTAGTTGTACTTGCCTGCAATGCCCAGGATGTCCTCCATGGTGTAGTAGAACTCTGAAAAGCCGTAAAACTCGATGCTCCTGCAACGGGTGCAAGCGTTGTGGGAGTGTGAAATGGAATTTATTTGTATATTTCTATTATATACAATATGAAATGTTATTAAAATTAAAACCTACACACACACACACACACACACACACACACACACACACACACACACACACACACACACACACACACACACACACACACACGCACACACACACACACACACACACACACACACCGATAGTTGATGTCCGGGATGACGACTCCCTGCATGGCACATCTTCGGGCATTGGTGACAGGACATCGGGACTTGTCGAGAAGTCCACCTACCACCCCTAGACACTCCTCCATGTTGCCTGTGCCCTCTAAGGTGTAGGCCACAGCGCTGGTGTTGGCAGGCAGTTTTACATCACCCAATGACAAGGCATCCACCTTAACTTCCTCGCTGTAGCCCCGAGGGGAACAAGGATCCCCGATCATTAGCCCACTCCCTGGAGAGCCTCCCAAAGAACTCCGCAAAGGACCTTCTGAAGGGGGTTCTCTCATGACCCCTCTCTTGACTCTGGAAGCATGGCTGCCACCCTTGCTGAAGTCTCCCTTCTGCTCCTTATGCATGTGAGTGCCTGTGCTTTGTGTCTTTGAAGCTTTGGAAGTGGAATTTGTGTTGTTTATGTTGATGACGACGCCATCCCCGTTGTTGTTGCTGTTGTTGTTGTTGTTATTGCTGTTATTTTTTTTATTGTTACTGTTATTGTTGTTGTTTTTATTTTTGTTGCTGTTGTAGTTGTTGTTATTGTTGGATGAATTCGAAGAGTTGCCGGTAACAGTGGTATTACCATGAGCAATGGCGGGTAGTTGAAAAAAAGAAGAAGAAGAAGAAGAAGATGGAATGATGATGGGTGCTTCTTTGGGGATGGTGTTGGGTATGGGGGGTAGGGAGGAGTTGGAGGAGGCTTTGAGGAAGGTCTTCAAGAGGGCAACGTGCTCCCTCTTGTTGGCCTCGTTGCCACCAAAGCCGAGGAAGGTCTGGGTGAAGAGGCGGTATCGGTGGCTAGAATCACCACTGGTACAACCCAGGTCCAACTCCACCACGCTGTCCTTAATCTGCAATGGGTGCAACAAAAGTCGTTGTTGTTTTTGTTTTGTTTAGTTGTTCTCGTTGTTTTTGTTGTTACTGAAAGGAGTTGTTTGCGTGATAAAGAATTTTGTGATGTGCATTAGAAAATTTCAAGAATGTTAATAGAAATTTAACGACAACTAGCTATCCTTACAACTATTACCATCATCATAACCTCCACTATAACCACTACAACAACAACAACCACCACCTCAAAAACCACATAAGTCATCACCACAAGCACAAGCACAACCAGCAGCACCAAAGTGTCACCACCAACCCATAAACCACCACCACCGCTACAAAAACCATAATCACCACCACCAACACTACAAAAACCACCACACAGACATCACCACCACCACTAGAAAAACCACTACACAGACATCACCACCACCACCACTAGAAAAACCACCACAGCACCACCAGCAGCACCTGGTTGTCGACATGGAGAGGTGAGGGGGGCAGTTCGAAGGTGGCCTGCATGGACGCTCCCCCAAGGTCCATGGCTCCCACAGTCTTCTTGCGCATGAGCACTTTACCACCCACATTCACTGACGTCAAGGAACTTTCTGGAACGTCAAGAGATGTGCAGTGAAGGGTTAGTACAATACAATACAATACAAACACGAATATTATTATAGTGGCATTAACCCTGTAGAGTTTCGAGGCCACTCAAGGCTTTAAAGGGCATTGAACCAGCGCTAGATAATTTTGCGTCTATATTCGATCGTATTTTACAACACGACGTATGAAATATGAGTGATACATAACATTCAATACGGTACATAGGATACAAAACATGGCTACAATCTATCAAATACAATACAATATATGTAATAACTTATCTATATTGGGTCTATTACAAGGAAGACAGTTGAATTGATTTAGTATCAGTCAATATATTCACCTTGTTATGCAATCAAGAAATATAAAATCTATATAACTCTGGTGGAACTACCATGGATTGGAACTCATCTACTCAGAACACTTGTTTACGCATATTGCATGTTGTTCAAGAGCGCCCATTGAAAAAGACAAACTTATAATGATGATGGAAGATATGAAGGTGAAGTTTGAATACATGAGAAAACATGAGTAGTACAAGTTGTATAGGTATTAACGCCACTATCCTAAAGGAATGAAGGTGTGGTTGTACTCGTAACACCACCCTTGGTGACCCACCTGCATCCTTATGGGTGAACTTCCCGAGGGCCATGTTGATGGCAATCCAGGCATAGAGACCCTCCCACTTGCCGGAGATGACCTCGACATGTGAGTCCGAGAGGATGAAGTCAAAATGCTTGGGAATGTTGCTTCGGAGGTTAGAAAGAATAGCCTCCTGTTTCCTGAGAGGGAGTGGGTGGAAGGTGAATGGAAAAATTAAGTAGAGTAGGCGGAGAAAGTGGGATATCATTTCAATATGGAAATCTCACCAATTTTCATTATTTTGATGACATTAGTTTTTGTTTGTTTTAAATTCGATTTATTTGGAACATATAATTAATATTTTATATATAACATCAAAAAATTTTAGATTAAAAAAATATTTTTATTAAAAGCTAGTAGAAAACTCACTCTTTAGGCAGGAGTCTCAGGCCTGCGGTAGCCATGACGTACAGGGGCGTCTGCTTGACCTTGTGTAAGGGAATGTGCTTAAGAACAAACTGGAGCAGAGGAGTAAAGTACTCAGTGGCGTCTGATGGATGGTCACCCAAAGAAGACAAACCTGTGGTTGATAGTTGTGGTTTCAACATTAAATATGGTTTTTTTAATAGGATTGAACTTTATGATTCATATATTATTTTAAGTTTCAAAAATGTCCAGTTTTATGTTTTGATAGTTCAAACGACGTTTGATCTTTTATTTACAAACCAGGTTCTTTTTTCATGACAATTGTCTCATTGTTCTTGTCTTTGAGGGCTGTGATGTTGAGGAGATCTCCCTCCACTCCACTGTGCTGCTTCCAGTAATACACATAGAGCCTTGAACCTGAACTACCACAATCCACCACCACTCCATAATTAAAATCGTCTTTTTTTGTTTGTGTCTTTTCTTTTGGTCGGCCAGTTATGTATATATTTTCAGATAAAAGTAAATAATTCCATGATAGAAAAGCAACGAGTAAGATAATTACTAAGAAAATGAAACCCGATTTAAACATCCTCAACTTCTTTATCGGCATCACATGAAACATATAGTTTTATGAATTTTATAACCGGGTTGAAAATTTCCTAACTTTGAGATAAACTCAAATATCCATTATCTGTTTTGTTTATACGGACACGCTTTGATTGAACAAAATTAACACAGAACTTCAACAACTTGATATAGTTCATATATTTTTGAGCCCATCACCAACAAAAAAAACTGCAATTTTGATTACACCTCACCTAGGATAGAATTTAGAGTTGGCAGTCATTAAAAGTAAACCTTTTGAGTAGTTTATAATTTTTTACCTAGTTTTATTTACAAAACCAATTGAATTATGTATGATTTTACTGATCGTTTTTTTAAAATTTTTTCTTATGACAAAGTGAAAGCATGAGTGATAAAATAGAATAATTGAGGGCAAGTTATAATTAAATAGAATATTTCCTTAACTTTGATTTCACTTATTTAAAATGATGGCAACTCTTTTTACTTACTGATCATTGATGATTTGTTTCATTAGTTTTGATTATCACTACCAATTAAAATCAAATGGCCTTTAAATTGGATTATTGTATGTGCTAAATGATAATGTTAAATACGTTGAAACAAGAAGGTTTTTATCTACTCTGCAAAAAATCTTTTCACAAAGTAATTTTTCTATTTTTTTTAGCATTCTAAAAAAAAGTTTTTAAAAGTTTATGGTTGGAGGTTGGTAGAAATCTCATATAATCCAGTCAGAGCTATTGTCATTCTGGGAAGATGATTTCATGTGTTTATATTATGTTTTTTCGAATTTAGTGTGAAATTCTTGGGCGTCGTCTATGTTCATATTCTGAAGAAACTAACCTATATGTTCCAAACTGATGTTTTTAATATTTAAGAAATAGAATTTTTTTGAATAATAATTAATTAATTAATTAATTAATTGTTGAAGTTTTTTTTTCAAATAAAAAAATAAAACTTTTCAGAATGTCTCGTCAAGCCTTTTCTGCTTCCACAAAGCCACCTTTTCAACCCGAGTGCAATCAAAACTACCCATCAATGTGGACAGTCACAAAGACTTGATTTCACAAGCAAACAATTCAACAACTGTCTCCAATGCAGCATGCAGTCCTTTCGATGTGGTCACCACCAACCACTTGAAACATAAGCTTGACCAATACAAACACACCTTTCATGATGACATCACCAAGAGTGACGTTTTTAAAATCAAATCACAGTTTGCAAGTCAGAATGAGGTGATGTACGACGAATTGTTTGTCAGGAGTGGCAGCATCAGCGATCTCATGTGGAAGCAATTACCTTCCAACTTCCATCTCAGCACCTTCCTCACCCTTGCCAAGATCCGACTCACTGGTCTGGTGTCTTCCCACTTCACCTTCATTCAAGCCTGACATCTTTTGTTGTTTTTGAAACTTGTGGAATTGGCCTGCATATGTGATAACCTATATATTTATATAAACATTATATTTATATATTTATATTTTTGGGTGTTCATAAATAAGATCCTGTTTCATGTTTGTTCAATATATTTTTCAATGGCTCTCACATAACGAAACAATACAATACAAAACTTTCAAACAACAAGTTTACTTTATCGTTGAATAACACACCAACAAGACAACAGCACAAATCCCACCCACCTCCCACAGGACTGGTTGTGATGACTGCAGTGGCAGGTTATGCCATGGCTCCTGGTCCTTTCGAGGTCACCACTCTCTTGTCCTGCTCCCTCGGGGTCCTCCTTACTTCCTCTTCTGCCAATGCCATCAACCAGGTTTGAAATTTTTTTCGTTGGGGGTTTTTGTTAGGTTTTTTGAGATTTTTGGCTTTATCTTTTGTGGAAGCATCGTGGTTACGGTGATGTTTGGTTTTGCTTTGTACTTTTAGTCATGAAGGTTATTTGTTGCGGTTGTTTCAATGTAGTTGTTAGGGATTTTGGTGGTTGCTATGATTTTGTCGTTATTAGAGTTTTTGTTGTGATATTTAAAGTCTTTTGTTGTGTGGGGGTAGTTATTGGGAAGGCATCGTGGTTGTGGGGCCATTTTTGATGTTTGTTCAAGCTTCTGTTTTTGTTTAGGGGTGATAGTTGTTTGTGGTGACGCAACAGTATACAATAAGATAAGTTTACCACACAACAACAGTTCTTTGAGGTTCCATTTGACAGTCAGATGAGCAGGACCATGAACAGACCGCTGGTGAAGGGAGCTCTCTTGTTAGTGCTTGTTGTTAGCATTAAAATTATTCTTTATTTTTTTATCTTTTTTGTTTAAGTTTTTTTTCGTTGTTTTTGTTGTTTTGTTTCTGTTTTTATTGCTTCAACGAGTGTAGTGAGATACCTCATGCGTAGTTGAGTGAGAAAAAACTGATTTTTGTATAGACTTAAGTGCTTTAGACAAACGTTGGAACTGTAACCGATTGAAGAAAAAGCAACGCTGGGTGTTGTTTCAATGTTTGTAACACACTATGAACTTCAATGGGGAAAACTGTTGCTCATCCAGGCGATCAGCTGAGGCGCTCTACACGACACAATCAAACTTCTACGTCAAAACATCTGAAGCCTTCATACGTAACTATGAATTTAACAGACTCCCAGGCCCACTCACACTCCAACCACCCGCACAGACCTCATCAGGCTGTGTTGTTTGCAGTGGCATCAGGCAGTGCGGGAGTGGCTCTGTTGCTCGCAGGCACCAATGCACTAACTGCCTTTCTGGGTCTTTTCAACCTCATCCTCTATACCCACGCCTACACCCCCTTGAAACGAACCTCAATCACTAACACGTGGCTGGGATCGGTGGTGGGAGCTATCCCTCCCGCCATGGGATGGACTGCAGCCACCGGAGAGCTTGGAGCAGGTTCTTTTTATTTTTTTTTAGCTTTTAAAATGTTTGAAGTTTTTTTTTGTTATTTTCTTTTTTTTTTTTTTTCTTAAACTATTTTTATGTTATTTGTTTGAAGCTCAAATTCAAATGTTTAGCGATGATTTGAATTAATTCAAGCATCTACCTAACCAGATATTAAAATATGTGTTACTCTATCATAGCACCTAGATACTATATTCAAAATGGGTTTTTTATTAATTATATACACAAATTTATCCTAATTCAAACCCATTTTTGTTCATCCAGGAGCCCTGTTGATGGGTGGTCTGTTGTACTGCTGGCAGTTCCCTCACTTCAACGCTCTCAGCTGGAACTTGCAGGCGGATTACTCGAGGGCGGGATACCGCATGATGGCGGTTGTAGATCCAGGTCTGTGCAAGAGAGTGGCATTACGCCACAGCATCTTCATGCTTTCCTCCTCCTTCCTTTTCCCACTCTGCCAAGTGACCTCTTGGACCTTTGCAGTGGACTCTCTGCCTCCCAACTTGTATCTGGTTTATCTGGCCTGGAAGTTCCACAAGGAGGGTGACAGCTCATCTTCTCGGAAACTCTTCAGGTTCACCCTCGTGCACCTGCCTATCCTGCTTGTCTTCATGATCGTCAGCAAAAAACACTACGGCGCCTCTAAAACTGTCAACTCCGATGAATTACTTCCCGATTGACGTCAATAGATTTTTTGTTTTTTTTGAGTTAATTTACGAATCACTTGTTGCATAAAAACACATTTCAATTCCCGGCCATTCATTTTTTTTTTTGAAGAAATTTCTGATAAAGTTGGTTTTTTTACGATGGTAATTTTCAATTTACTCATTACCTTACTAAAGTAAACGAAATAAGACTGAATCCACTTTTCGTTTAAATTTACAAAGTCGTTTCGTCAACGAGTCCAGAATGAAAGCACAGCTGGCATGTGTTTTACTTTTTTCTTTTATTCCACAATTGCTGGCGTGGGACGCAGACGATTTATCCTTGTTTGACGTCGTAGAAGATGTTAACAAAAATTTTTACGAACTTTTGGAAATTTCTCAGGTTTGCACTAAACCATCAAATCTGAGCTTTATACACCTTAATTTTTTCATACTCTTCAATGAAATATACTAGTAATGTTAACGATTCAATTGAAAAGGATGCGAGTTCATCGGAGATTCGCAAAGCCTACAGGCGTCTTTCACTGCAGCTGCATCCCGACAAGAACAAGGAGCCTGATGCCGAACACCAGTTCAGAAAGGTGCAAGAATCATTTTCCATATTCCCAACTATTTTTTAAAAATTCAGTTATGTTTTTTTAGTATCACTTAAGCATATATATAAGTTTGAATACATGGATTTACAATGCATTAAAATATTTTAAAAATATTAAATTATTTTATTTAAAAAAATTTTCAGTTGGTTGCTGTGTATGAGATACTGAAAGATGAAAACCTACGAAGCAAGTATGGTGTATTTTTATATCTTTCTAAAACTTTCCATTCTCACTGAAATCCCTGCTTTTCCAGTTTTCTCTCATTCACCCACTCCATTATCCAAGGTACAATGATGTGCTGGAGAATGGGTTGCCTGACTGGAGACAGCCTGTTTACTACTATCGAAAAGTCAGTCTTTATGCTTTTATCAAATTAAAAATATTGATGCCTAAGAAAGATTTTTTTACTTTATTTTTCATTTCTTTCCTTGTTTCTATTAAAGATCTTGGTAATCATCTTCATCATCTTCATCATCATCATCATCTTCATCATCATCATCATCATCATCATCATCTTCATCATCTTCATCTTCTTCATCATCATCATCATCTTCTTCATCATCATCATCATCATCTTCATCATCATCATCATCATCATCTTCATCATCATCTTCATCATTATTTTTATTTTCTAGGTCAAGAAGATGGGTCTTGTGGATTTGGCTCTGTTCCTCTCCGTTGTTCTCACATTAGGTAGGTACTCAACAATAATAATTATTATTAATAATAAAATAATAATCATATTTCCAAAGTTGGTAATCATTATTAAATTGTTAGTACTAAATTTTACTAAAATAATCGAATTAATTTTAAATTAGTAGTATTTATCAGCAAGTTGATAATACTTATCATCACGTTGATAATACTTATCATCAAGTTAATAATACTTATCATCAAGTTGATAATACTTATCATCAAGTTGATAATACTTATCATCCAATAAATAATACTTATCATCAAGTTGATAATACTTATCATCAAATAGATAATACTTATCATCAAGTTGATAATACTTATCATCAAGTTGATAATACTTATCATCATGTTGATATCAACTTAAGAACCCTTCAAGTAATTAAATTGTTATGCCTCAAAGACTTCAGACTTCCATTGATTTGCACTTCCACATGGCACCTCTCATACTCCTTCCACCCTCCTCCCACCCTCCTCCCATCCTCCTCCCATCTTCCTCCCATCTTCCTCCCACCCTCCTTTCATCCTCCTCCCACCCTCCTTTCACCCACCTCCCACCCTCCTTCCACCTACCTCCCACCCACCTTCCACCCTCCTCCCAGGGCATTACTTGGTGATGTGGACAGCTTACTACGAGAGGAAGTATGAACTGGTAAGTCACACTGGCGCTTTGAGTTCGCTAAGCACCTCAGAAGCTCAATATAATACGATACAATGTATTGAAATACAATACATAAGGGTAATAAGGTTGATGCCACTATACTAATATTCGTTTTTGTATTGTATTGTATTGTATTGTAATACGATGCAGTCCAAAACGATACAATGTTGGTTTCATTTTGATACAATAAAATGAAATAAGATACAATTTAATAAAATACAAACAATGCAAGTAATTTGGTTCGATTCCTCCAGGAGGAAGTGTTCAAACCGAAGAAGAAGAAGGACAAAAAAGGCAAAAGAGGAAAGGTGAGGAGGTGGTTGTGCAATATTTGACAACAACACAATAAAAGCCTAAAAAATAATTAAAATAGAATTATAATTAATATTAAAATTAATTACAACACTAATCTACAAGATAGACAAAATGCATCTGGAATAAGGTTATTGTTATAGTGGTGTGGAGTCCAGAGTTTTAAGACCGCGTTACGTGGCTTGCAACACCTCAGCACTCAATGGTTGCCCTTAATGCGCAATAGTGAAGGTCTACCAACATACACTAGGTTTCTTCATCTTCAAATACAACAATAAAAATAATAATGGTACTAATAATAATAATAATAATAATAATAATAATAATAATAATAATAATAATAATAGTAATAATAATAATAATGATGATAAATAAAAATTTTAAAAATAATAAAAATAAAAATAATAATTGTTAATATAGGTATATTATTGATAGTTATCCGTATAGTTGTTGAAACAACAATCTCTGCAAGATGGCGGATGAGGAGGAAGAGGAAGGGATGGAGCTGCCTGAGGAATTGGTGCATCTCCTCGTCAAGGTACCTGTTTCTCCTTCGTCATTTTTTTATTTTTCCTTTCTTCCTTCCTTCCTTCCTTCCTTCTTTCATTCCTTCCTTCCTTCTTTCATTCCTTCCTTCCTTCTTTCATTCCTTCTTTCATTCCTTCTTTCATTCCTTTCTCTTTTTTCCATACCTTTCATCCTCCTTGCTTCTTTTCTTTTTTTCAATCCTTTCTTCTATTTGCATTTTTTTCATCGCTTTCATCTCACACACTCATTCAAACTTCCATATCACACCCACCCATCCATCACCCACCTATCCATCACCCACCCATTCATCATCCACCCATTCATCATCCACCCATCCACCATCCACCCATCCAACACCCACCCATCCACACCCACCCATCCAACATCCACCCATCCATCACCCATCCATCCAACACCCACCTATCCATCATCCACCCATCCATCATCAACCTTCCCACTAGCCTACCTACAAAGACGTGTTACCAGTCCTCCTTGTCAAGCACACCATCCGCCTCTTCACCCACCACCTTCCCGCCACCATCGTCGCATTGGTGGCCTCGCTGAGGAAAAAGAAAGAGGAGGATGGTGAAGAGGAAGACGACGTGGAAGGTGGTGATACAACTCTTTCGTTGCTCACCATCTTTCACCATCAATCATCTTTTTTTATCACTGGCTCTTTCATTTTCTTTCTATTTTATTTTTGAATTATCTCTCATCCATCAATCTTTCTTTCACACCAACTTATTCCACCATCATTACAGACACCCACCGCCACTACCACCATCATCACAGACACCCACCGCCACTACCACCATCATCACAGACACCCACCGCCACTACCACCATCATCACAGACACCCACCGCCACTACCACCACCACCACAGACACCCACCGCCAGAGACCAGCCAGGACCACCGGACCTTTGGTGCATCAGCTGGCTGAGGACTCCCAGGCCATCAATTACACTAGGCATGCCCTATCGTCGTCTCATCATTGCCATATCAACATCTCATCGTCGTCTCATCACTACCATCTCAATCTTCAGTAGTTGTCTTATCACTGCCATCTCAATTTTCAGTAGTTGTCTTATTAGTATCTCACTCCACTATCAATAACTTATTCTCTTTTTATCACTCTTTTTGTCAATGTTTTATCACTGTTGTGTTCGGACTTGTGTGTCTTCATTCGTCCTTCTTCGTGTCTTTGACATGAGGTCTTCCATCGAAAGCCTCCCTTGTGCCAGCAACAACAAACCCAACAACAACAACAACAAACCAAACAACAACAACAAACCAAACAACAACAACAAACCCAGCAACAACAACAACAACTGTGACAATCCTTCAGTCATTTCTTCCGACATTATTATTTTCCAAGTCCACAAGGTCAATAGTGGTACGAGTAATATTCAAATAGTATAGGGATAATAATAATGTCGTTTTCATCATCATCATCATCATCATCATCATCATCATCATCACCATCATCATCATCATCATCATCATCATCATCATCATTAATCATCATCATCATCATCATCATCTTTATCATCATCTTCATCATCATCATCATCATCATCTTCATCATCATCATCATCATCATCATCATCATCATCATCATCACCCCAAAAGAACATCGCCAGCAACGAAAGACGACCACGATGTTGTTGAAACCTCGGTCAAAAAGGTGCTTCATCCATCCGTTCATCAATACATTCATCCACTCATTAATTCATTCATCCATTCATCAATCCATCCATTCATCAATCCATCCATTCATCTATTCATCTATCTATTAACTCATTCATCTTCCCGTTTCTTTATCCAACCATTCAACCACCCACTCACCACACCGATCACAATAACACCACAACAGAAAAAACGACCACCAACACAAAAAATTCACAATAAATACCAATAAAACAACAAAATCATCGCACCAACCACCACTAACCACACCAACCACCGCTACACAGAGTGGCCAGCAGTGGCAGGATGGCGAGTTGAACCTCCTAGTGAAGGCCATCATCAAGTTCCCTGGAGGCACTTCTGAACGGTGGGAAAAGATCGCTAAGATGGTCGGTAGATCCACTAAGGATGTGAGTGGCTGTGTGGCGCTAGTGGTGGTGGTGGTGGTAGTGGTGGTGGTTGTGGTGGTGGTAGTGGTAGTGGTGGTAGTGGTGGTGGTAGTGGTGGTGGTAATAATAGTGGTGGTGGTAGTGGTAGTGGTGGTAGTGGTGGTGGTAGTGGTGGTGGTGGTGGTGGTGGTGATAATGGTGGTTCTAGTGCTGGTGGTGGTGGTTTGGTGTGGCTGTAATTTTTATGGTATTGTGAGGGTGTGGCAGTGGTGGCCTGGTGTGGATGTGACGTGGCTGTTCTGATGGTGGCTTGGTTATTGTTACTTTCAAAAGCTATTGTACGTATTTTCATAATCAATACCCCAAACGACCACACCCACCACGCAGGTGATGGACATGGTGAAGAAGTTCAAGTCAACTCAGGTGAGTCTGCTGGAGGGCTTCTTGAAATGCACCCGTTCAATGAATTTTATAACAATTCATCCAATGAATTTTATCAAAATTCATCCAATGAATTTTATCAAAATTCATCCAATGAATTTTATAACAATTCATCCAGTGAATTTATCAACAATTCATCCAATGAATTTTATAAAAATCCATACAATGAATTTATCAACAAGTCATCTAATGAATTCAACAAAAATTCATCCAATGAATTTATCAATAATTCATCCAATGAATTTATCAATAATTCATTTGGCAAAGGTTCCCCCAATTCACGGTGAACAATAGAATATATATGTAATAGTAATATACTGTTATGATGTGTGGTTTAGGTAACGAGTCATTTCGTAGAGGCTCTTCTCGTTCTACGATGGTTAACAAAATGCTTGGTTTGACACTCACCACCATAAACCACTGCTCTTTCACCCTCCAACTACCATGCGTTGAGTTGATAAACATCCTCTCATTCGACCAACACCCTCTGGACTCATTGTCAATCACCAGCACCAATATCATCACCATCATGTCTTACTACCATCCATCCTCATTCACCACCACCACCATTCATCCCCATACACCACCATGCATTCTCATACACCACCACCATGCATCTTCATACACCACCACCACCATGCATCTTTATACACCACCACCACCATGCATCTTCATACACCACCACCACCATGCATCATGCTCAACCACCGTTACCACCACGCAGGTGATGACTGAGATGAACGCCAAGGTGGTGGGGAGGAAAGGGGCTTCCCATATGACTCTCAACCACGTGCAAACCTCCACCGTAGACCCTGCTGACAGGACTCTTGGCCCAGAGGGTGGTGGGGGTGGCAGTAGTGGCGTTGGTGGCGGTGGTGGTGGTGGTGGTGGTGGTGATGGTGAGGGTGGTGGTGGTGGTGGTGGGGGTGGTGATGGTGGGGGTGGCGGTGGTGGTGGCGTCAAGAAGGAAGTTTCAGATTCATCATTATTACAGCTTCATCAACCATCATTATCGTCATCATCATCATCACCACCATCGTCTTCTTCTTCTTCGTCTTCCTCCTCACAATGGAGTCAACAGCAACAGAAATGTCTCGAGTCAGCCATGCAACAGGTTTGTGTATAAATCATCTCAACAACAAAAACAAAAACAACAACAATAACAATAGTAATAAAAATACAAATAATAATAATGATGACGTCGACAAATCTATGAGTTCATATAGCGCTTCGTCCATAAAGTTCAGAAGCGCTGCTATTTTTAGAAATAGTTTTATTTGCTGCTGAGCAACTGGGCGACCGCTTGGATTTGAACCTGTGACCCTCGGTATGATGTTCAAAAACAAACCCCATGCTATCACGGGGTCTAAAGTAAGTTGGTGTAGGTTTTTATTATTATTGCTTTATTATTATTTTAATAATATTATTATTTTGTGTTTGTTATTAAGTTGTTGTTCATGTTGTTTGGCAGGTGGATAGAACGCTGCCAGATCGCTGGGATCGCATTGCATCCCTGGTGGAAGGGAAGAGCAAGGTTTATGTTATTGTTGTTGTTGTTGTTGTTGTTGTTGTTGATGTTGATGTTGTTGTTGTTGTTGATGTTGTTGTTGATGTTGATGTTGTTGTTGTTGTTGTTGTTGTTGTTGTTGATGTTGTTGTTGTTGTTTGTTGTTGATGTTGTTTGTTTTATGTGTTATTTTTGTTGTTTGTTTTCATTTTTTCGTTTAGTTGATGCCTCTTTCGAGTTTCATTTTTGTCATTTCATTGTTTTGTTTGAGTTAGTCTTATTCAATCGCTTGAATGGATGCTCAATTTGTTGAAGAGTCTTTGTTGTCTTGTTAGAAGACCAGCCCTTCTGAGACAATCCATTCAACACTTCAGAGCGACTGTCTGCAACGGGTGAAATACTTGAGCAACTTGGTAAAGAAGAAAAAGACGGAAACCACCACCAACTCCACCACCAACCCCACCAACCCTACCACCAATCCCACCAACAATCCCAGCAACAATCCCAGCAACAACATTGACAAAAATAGTACCAACACAAATACCAACAAAAATAACAACAGTAAACAGCGGTAATAAGTACTGCACTCAACAACTACGGCTACAAAAATATCAAAACCTATTCAACAACAACAACAACACATCAACATTAGCAACAACAACAACAACACATCAACACTAGCAAAAACAACAACACATCAACACTAGCAAAAACAAAAACACATCAACACTAGCGACAACAACACATCAACACTAGCAGCAACAACACATCAACACTAGCAACAACAACAACACATCAACAGTATTTCGTGCAAATCCACCTTTGAAAATTTCTTCTTTTCAACATAAAATGTTCATTTCATAATTCCAACTTTCCTCTTTAATCACTAGTTTGTGCATACCGATATAGCATGTTTGACTATTAATGTGATTACTTTTATTAATTTCCACATTAAAAACACTCAAAACCTGTTAGTCACCCAAAGAACACTCCTGTGAAAGAAGCTGTGGAAAGTATTTATTTGGCGTTCAATGATTAAAATGACAAATCACTTCTTCGTTACAAGTTCGTGCACCTTCCAGCATTGGCCATAATCTCCATTGCTGGTGTCTGAACTAATCTGTCCAAATCAATGCTTTTTGTAGTACTGTTGCAGAATCAAAGGCGCTGAGGAATCATACGATGACGAGTGTTATTCTGTGGTTTAATCTTCCGAAAGCTACAAGACCACAGTTTGGTCGTTGCAATTTCACGAATAAATAATTATTGTTTTTTTTCTTAATTAAAAAAATAAACTTCAAAATCCAGATTGGGGTTGGTTTGGTCGGATGGCGGTTGTTAGACTGGTGTTTGGAAGAGCAGGCATATCTTATACTCCTTCAGCTGCCGCTCCAACACTTTCACTTCCTGTGTGACAAACGCCATTTCTATGGAAAAAAATTGACAATAATTGCCGCAAAATTCTGAATTTTGGTGGTCAGCAGACAATTCTTTCACTCTTCTGAGTCCTTTTTTCATTTTCATTCTATCCTCTTTTTCTCTCGCTTGTATCACAAAATTTTTCCACGCCTCTTTTATTTTTCTTTTTTCCAAAGTTTTACAATGCTTTCTATTTTTTGTTATCACACTATTTCTCATCTTTATCCGCCACCATCACACCCTACACCCACGCAAACCTTTCCAACCGCCCTTTCCCCACAGCCAAAAACACGTACAGACATCCAAACCCAAAAAAAACACCCACACACACACACACAAACACACACACACTTCCAAATCCCCCAAAATTGAACACAAACGAAAACACGCAAGGCTCCTAACCCACACAGACACCCAACTCCCCACCAACCGTAGCAAGTTGTTTGGTGATGGCTTCAAGGTGGTCCTGTTGCCTCTTCAACAATGCCTCCATCTTCTTGTCCTGTACCATCAACTGCCGCTTACGCTCTTCTATGAACTTCTTCGTGTTGTTCTCGTTTGTTTCTCTTATGCGCCTGTGGTGGCAATGTGTTGGGTGGTGAGTTATTGGTGTCTTGGGGTGGGGTGTCTTGGGGTCTGGTGTTATGGTGAGTTAATTGTGGTGAAGGTTTGATGGGGGTGGTGTGGTGAGGGAATTGGTTTTAGGTGTCACCCGCCTATAGTGGGGTACAGTTTTTGGGTGTGGGGGGTCATTGTAGTGTGGTGGAGTTTGTCGCGTACATGCATGGTTTCTGTATTTTTATGGGTATTTTATTCTGGCTGGCCGTGTAGTGTAGTTTGTTTTGTGAGGGTGGTGTTCAGTCTTGTGTGGTTTATTCCGATGCATTGTGTGGTGCTTATGTCGTTCGTGGTGGGAACCACTACGATTGATGTATGTTTCATAGGATGCGTGGTTTGGTGTGGTCTGTTCCCCAACTTTCCGTCCTCCCACCTGTCTTTCTCCGCCTTGTTCTTGATGCTTTTATCATTTTGTAGCACCTTCACACAGTCCATTGAAACCTTCACTTGCTTGCTCTTCAGGTCCTTGTTGTCTCTGGTGGCAAGGTGATAGGCGTTTTCCAGTGTGGATTGAGTTGGTTTGGTACTGGTGTTCTTTCATTATGTTCGGTGTAGTCCAATGTAGAATGTTGGTGTGGAGTAGTGTAAGATGAAGTGACATGTTGTATGTGAGGTTTACTGTGGTGGTTTTGCATAGGTAACCTCCGATAGACGGAATAAGTTCAAAAATGGTTCTACGAGGAATTAGTTGTACCTCAATTTTCGAACATAATTGTTTTCTTCAAACAACTTTCCCACCATTTTTTCTTATCGTCTTCCCTTTCTTCCAACCGTTCACTTCTCTTGCCAATCTTCACACCCACCTTCTTTTCAAGTCCTTTCTACCCATCTACCTTCCATTCATCCATGCACCTTCCATTCATCCATGCACCTTCCATTCATCCATGCACCTTCCATTCATCCATCCACCTTCCATTCATCCATGCACCTTCCATTCATCCATGCACCTTCCATTCATCCATGCACCTTCCATTCATTAATCTTCCATTCACCCATCCACCTTCCATTCATCCATCCACCTTCCATTCATCCATCTACCTTCCATTCATCCATCCACCTTCCATTCATCCATGCACCTTCCATTCATCCATCCACCTTCCATTCATCCATGCACCTTCCATTCATCCATCACCTTCCATTCATCCATCTACCTTCCATTCATCCATCCACCTTCCATTCATCCATCCACCTTCCATTCATCCATGCACCTTCCATTCATCCATCACCTTCCATTCATCCATCCACCTTCCATTCATCCATCCACCTTCCATTCATCCATGCACCTTCCATTCATCCATCCACCTTCCATTCATCCATGCACCTTCCATTCATCCATGCACCTTCCATTCATCCATCCACCTTCCATTCATCCATCCACCTTCCATTCATCCATGCACCTTCCATTCATCCATCACCTTCCATTCATCCATGCACCTTCCATTCATCCATCCACCTTCCATTCATCCATCCACCTTCCATTCATCCATCTACCTTCCATTCATCCATCCACCTTCCATTCATCCATGCACCTTCCATTCATCCATCCACCTTCCATTCATCCATGCACCTTCCATTCATCCATCACCTTCCATTCATCCATCCACCTTCCATTCATCCATGCACCTTCCATTCATCCATCCACCTTCCATTCATCCATGCACCTTCCATTCATCCATCACCTTCCATTCATCCATGCACCTTCCATTCATCCATCCACCTTCCATTCATCCATGCACCTTCCATTCATCCATGCACCTTCCATTCATCCATCCACTTTCCATTCATCCATCCACCTTCCATTCATCCATCCACCTTCCATTCATCCATGCACCTTCCATTCATCCATGCACCTTCCATTCATCCATGCACCTTCCATTCATCCATCACCTTCCATTCATCCATCCACCTTCCATTCATTCATTCACCTTCCATTCATTAATCTTCTATTCACCCATCCACCTCTCCACCCATCCACTCACCGATCATTCTTCTCAGTGACCTCCTGCACGTATTGTTGTTGCTTGTTCACCAGCCCCACTAGCACTCTCTCCATTCTCACCTTGGCGTGTTCGATCTTCAGACTGAACCACTCCTCCTTCTGCACACTCACCACTTCTGTCCATGACATTGTCTGGTCCGTTACCAACTTGTTCCACTGTGGTGTGGTGGGGCTTTGGTGGTGTTGGTGGTTTGGTGGTGTTGGTGGTGTTGTTGGTCTGGAGGTGTTTGGTGGTTTGGTGTTGTTATTGGTGGTTTGGTGTTGTTATTGGTGGTGGTGTGGTAGTAGTTTGGCGTTGTTGATGATGGTGGTGTGATGGTGGTTTAGAGGTGTTATTGGGAATAGTTTGGTAGTGGTGGTTGTAATGAAAGAAATAGTGGTAGTTTTGTGTTTTTATGTTGGTGGTTGTTGTTTGGTGTTGGTGGTCGTTGTTTGGTGTTGGTGGTTGTTGTTTGGTGTTGGTGGTTGTTGTTTGGTGTTGGTGGTTGTTGTTTGGTGTTGGTGGTTGTTGTTTGGTGTTGGTGGTTGTTGTTTGGTGTTGGTGGTTGTTGTTTGGTGTTGGTGGTTGTTGTTTGGTGTTGGTGGTTGTTGTTTGGTGTTGGTGGTCGTGGCGACAATTCTAATGGTTTGGTGGAAATGGTAGTGATGCTTCATATTATGCAAGGGCGGTTTTGGTGGCTAAGTGATCCACTATAAAGTTCACTACAGTTTCCTACTTTCGTAATGGTGCTGCTGTCAATGATGTTGTTCCATTTGAGTTAAATTCAAGTTAATAATTATAATAATAATAATAATAATTATTATTATTATTATTATTATTATTTATTATTATTATTATTATTATTATTATTATTATTATTATTATTATTATTATTATTATTATTATTATTATTATTATTATTATTATTATTATTATTATTATTATTATTATTATTATTATTATTATTATTATTATTATTATTATTATTATTATTATTATTATTATTATTATTATAATTATAATAATAATAATAATATGAATATGAATATGAATATGAATAATAATAATAATATTATTATTATTATCATTATTATTATTATTATTATTATTATTATTATTATTATTATTATTATTATTATTATTAAGGCAATAAAAATAATAATAAGGTAAACCCACTATTTGCTATTCAATTAAACATAAACCATCAAAGGACTGAATAATTCAATCAAATACCCTTCCTTAATTATACCTTGGCCTTGTGTGTCTCCAGGATCCGATGCTCAGTGGCTTCTTGAAAGTCCGTACTGCTTCTGAGGTGTGGTGAGATGTGGTGAGGTGTGATGAGGTGTGGTCAGGTGTGGTGTGGTGTGGTGAAGGGTGGTGAGGTGTGGTGTGGTGAGGTGTGGTGTGGTGTGATGAGGTGTGGTCAGGTGTGGTGTGGTGTGGTGAGGTATGGTGAAGTGTGGTGTGGTGTGGTGAGGTGTGGTGAGATGTGGTAAGACGTGAAAATTTGTGGAGAAGAGTGAAAACAAGATGCCTTTCTTACACTCCTCCCTGTCCTCCACCACAAAGCTTCACGTTACACCAAACTCCGTCACAAACTTCTCAACACTCCAGACACACCATAAAACTCCCCCACGCATTCATAAACTTTTCACATTTCAATACAAACTCCACCACACTCTACCACACTCCACCACACTCCACCACACTCCACCCTTCTCCACCACACTCCACCACACTCCACCACACTCCACCCCACTCCACCCGACTCCATCACACTCCACCACACTCCACCACACTCCACCCTTCTCCACCACACTCCACCACACTCCACCACACTCCACCACACTCCACCCTTCTCCACCAAACTCCACCACACTCTACCACACTCCACCACATTTCACCACACTTCACCACACTCTACCACACTTCACCACACTCCACCACACTCCACCACACTCCACCACACTCCACCACACTCCACCACACTCCACCACACTCCACCACACTCCACCACACTCCACCACACTCCACCACACTCCACCACACTCCACCCTTCTCCACCACACTCCACCACACTCCACCACACTCTACCCTTCTCCACCAAACTCCACCACACTCTACCACACTTCACCACATTTCACCACACTTCACCACACTCTACCACACTTCACCACACTCCACCACACTCCACCCCACTCCACCACACTCCACCACACTCCACCCCACTCCACCACACTCCACCCTACTCCACCCGACTCCACCCCACTCCACCACACTCCACCACACTTCACCACACTCCACCACACTCCACCCCACTCCACCCGACTCCATCACACTTCACACACTTCCTGTTCTTCTTCTTGGAGATCTTCATTTCTTCTTGGTGCGCCTTCAGCATCATGTCGGTGTCTAACCTCTGTCTTTTCAGCTCCGTCACACACCCCTTCTGGTGCTTCTTCTCCATGCGGGCCATTTCCTGGGGTAGTTTCAATCGAATATATTTTATTCAATTCTCGCTTAATCAAATAATTATATTAATAGACACCGAATTTCCATTTAATTAACTCAATTAATCATTTTTAATTGAAGCCCACTTAAGCAATTAACCAAGCCTCTATTCAATCCCACCTTCTCCTGAGCCCGCATGAACTTCGCGAAGTCTTTGCTCGCCAGCAGGTCTTCCAGCTTCCACTCCACCTCCTTCTCACTCTCGTCTGCTCCACAGACCATTCAAGAACACGCTTGCATTATTTAATTCTTTTATTCATTGTATCTTTTTTTATTCATATTTTTGTGCTGTAGCTTTTAGTTCATCTCTTATATACATAATCTTTATTCACCTGCCTTATAAAAAACAATATATATATATATATATTTATATTTATTTATTTATTTATTTATATTTTTATTATTTCTATGCAATAAAGACTCAATTTGAATTCTCAAATAATTTATAAAAATTTAAACGTGAGTTACTTTCGAAATATCAGTAAAAAATAATGGTAAACGTGTGCATGAAGTGATAAGATTCCATAATAACGATATTTTATTAAACCATATCACATTATTAATTTGATTATGATGCGCTGATAAACTGGAGAAAGTGAATACGAAGCGATAAACCCTGTGAGTTACACTATAAGAGACGAATAGAGTTATAAAACTCTGTAAAAAAACAACAGAGGCACCAGAAGGGTTGATGAATCACCTTTCTTCTCAGTTCCTTCTGTCTTGCCTGCTTCTCCACTAGTGCTGTTGGCAGCTTTTTCGTCTCCAGTGGCCGTGAAGGGAGTTGAACCCATGGCGTCAGCATCATCGACGCCTAATGCCTGCAACAACTTGCCTCTCTTCTCGGCCTGGCTCAGAAACTTTATTGGTGATGACAAAGCATCCACGAAGTCTGGTGGTGTGGTGATGTGGTGGGGTGGTGGTGGTGTGGTGATGGTAGTGTGGTGTGGTGTGGTGATGGTGGTGTGGTGGTGTAGTGATGGTGGGGTGGTGTGGTGTGGTGATGGTGGTGTGGTGATGGTGGTGTGGTGATTGTGGTGTGGCGATGGCAATTTGGTGTGGTGAGGTGGTGTGGTGTGGTGATGGTGGTGTGATGGTGGTGTGGTGATGGTGGTGTAGTGTGGTGATTGTGATGGTGGTGTGGTGTGTTGATGGTGGTGTGGTGTGGTGATTGTGGTGTGGCGATGGCAATTTGGTGTGGTGAGGTGGTGTGGTGTGGTGATGGTGGTGTGATGGTGGTGTGGTGATAGTGGTGTAGTGTGGTGATTGTGATGGTGGTGTGGTGTGTTGATGGTGGTGTGGTGTGGTGATGGTAGTTTGATGCAGTGGTTTGGCATAATGGGGTTTTTGTTTAATGGGGTAGTATGGTTTGGTGTTGCATGGGTGGAGTAAAAATTAGCTGGTGGTAGTCTTACGAAAGGCAATGAAGGAAAGGAGGAATGATAGCATAGATGTGTGGTAGTAGTGGTAGTAACAAATATAATCAAGACAGTTGTGGTGATAGCAGCGTAAAAGGTGATGATAATGGAGATGGTGTTCAGCAGAAGTAGTGGTGGCGTTGATGCACCTCCAAAGCCCTCGGGGACGTAGGAGTTGAGGTTGATCCTGCAGAAGATCATGGGCAGGGAGAGAGGGAAGTTACTCTCTGTGCGCAGTGTGATGTGTCTGTAGCCTGGGGGGGGGGGGGGGAGGGGGTGGTGGAGGTCACAGAATTTGATTGGGGAGATGGAGAGTATAGATATTGGTTATGGTAGTTGGGGGGGGGGGGGAGGGGGTGGAAGAGCATTTGGGTTCAGGGGTGTGGGAGAATTTCATCACTACCCACCAGACTGCAGGGCATCAAGGGGTAGAATGCGTTGGCCGATCATCTTGCCTGACTCCTCATATACTCCTATGCGTAATACTGCCAAGTCTGGTAGAATAACCTGTGTTGATGATGCTGATGATGAGATTAAAGATGATTATGAAGATTATGATGAGGAGTATGATGATCAAGAGGAGGAAGAAAAAGAAGAGGAAGAAGAAGAGGAAGAAAAAGAAGAGGAGGAAGAAAAGTAAGATAGTGCTTCTTATTTCTGAATGGGTGGTCTCGTTACACCAAATTGTTTGTTCTTGTTGACAGAGTAGAGAGTTAATTAGGCGTATAAGAGGTGGTAGGTTGAAGTTGCAAGACTCATTGATTGATTATTGCCAAGTATTGCCAAGCAAACAACCAAACCAATCTATAACCAATCCCTTTTATCAAACCTATACCCATTTGAAAACCACGCCAGTTCAACAATTTTAGTAACTTCACATCTTAATCAAACCCCGTCATATCGCTAGCAAACCACGTCATACCGCTAGCAAACCCCGTCATACCGCTAGCAAACCACGTCATACCGCTAGCAAACCACGTCATATCGCTAGCAAACCACGTCATATCGCTAGCAAACCACGTCATACCGCTAGCAAACCCCGTCATACCGCTAGCAAACCCCGTCATACCGCTAGCAAACCCCGTCATATCGCTAGCAAACCCGTCATACCGCTAGCAAACCACGTCATACCGCTAGCAAACCACGTCATACCGCTAGCAAACCACGTCACAACGCTAGCAAAGCTCTTTCATATCACACCCCTCAAACATAAAAGCCACACCAGCATTGAACCAAGGCACGCCAAGAACCTTTCTGAAGGTGAAAGGTTCTTCTTCGTACATCGGGTTGAGGCCGTTGTTGGGCACAGTCCTGGTTCTGAACTCCTTCCTGATGGTATCAGTTGGCAGTCCATACATGTCCACTTCCACGTACGTACCCACCCGCTTGTCCGACAAGAACTGACCGCTGATGACCTGGTGGTGGTGAGACGTTTGAGGTGTAAGAAGGGGGATGTGAAGAGGAACTGAGGTTTGGAGAAAACGTAAGGTTTGAAGAGATGGGAATAAGTTTGAGGGAATATAAAAAGGAGATTTGATGAAATGGAGGAAAAGTGAGAAGGTGTGAAGAGGTGTGAGAATATGTGAAAAAAGTTGAAGAGGCCGGAAGGAGTGTGTGAAAATATGTGAAGTGTAGAGAGGTGTAAAAAAAGGTGAAGAAGTGTGGAAAGATGTGTAAGGGAGTAGGTGGAAGAGGGTGGGGAGGTGTTGAGACAGAATTGAAGGGAGCACCTCAACAGAGCATTGCGCAGCCACCACTCCATCGACGGGACTCTCCGAAAACGGGTCAAACACCTTGTCCTTTCTGCGCATGAACTCTGGCTTCAAAACGTACCTGATGGTGGTGGTGGTGGTGGTGGTGGTGGTGGTGGTGGTGGTGGTGGTGGTGGTGGTGGTGGTGGTGGTGGTGGTGGTGGTGGTGGTGGTGGTGGTGGTGGTGATGATGATGATGGGGATGGTGGTGGTGGTGGTGGTGGTGGTTGTGGTGGTGGTGGTGGTGGTGGTGGTGGTGGTGGTGGTGGTGGTGGTGGTGGTGGTGGTGGTGATAGTAGAAGTGGTGGTGATGATGATGGGGATGGTGGCGGTGGTGGTGGTGGTGGTGGTGGCGGTGGCGGCGGTGGTGGTAATGGTGGTGGTGATAGTAGAGGTGGTGGTGGTGGTGGTTGTGGTATTAGTAGAGGTGGTGGTGGTAGTAGAGGTGGTGGTGATGATGATGGGGATGGTGGTAGTGGTGATGATGATGGTGATACTGGTAGAGATGATGATGATGGTGATACTGGTAGAGATGATGATGATGGTGATAGGGACGATGGCGGTGCTGAATGATTACTTTTCCTTTTTTTCTCTTTTTTTTTCTTATTCATTTTATCATCCTCTTATTTCACTTTTTTTTTCTTTTTTTTTTCTTTTTTCCTCTCGTCTTCTTCCAATCACTTCCACCATGTTTTCCATTTTTCAATTCCTCCGCTAAGTTTCTTTTTTTTAATTTTTTTTTCCACCGTTTTTCATCATTTTTTTTTCCTATTTTTTTTCATTTTTCTTCCACCTTTTCCACCTCTTTCTCAGTTACTCACCCTGTGTTTCCATTGTACTCAAACTTCCCCTGGTTAATCTGCATGGACAGGTCTGATGTCTGAAAGTTCAAAGCCACCATCTGACATCCTGCATTCCAGAAGATCTGGCAGAGAGAGAAAGAAAGAGAAAGATAGAAAAAGAGAGATAGAAAGAAAGAAATAGAAAGAGAGAGGGAGGGAGAGAAAGGGGGGGAGAGAGAGGGGGGGAGAGAAAGGGAGGGAGAGAGGGAGAAAGATAGGTGGAAGAGGTAAGGGCTGAAATTGTTTTTTAAAGACCAAGTTGTTTGGATGGAGGTGGCGAATTGAATGAAGAGGAAGTTGAGAGTTGCTGAGAGGGGAATAATGAACATGAAAAAAACGGGTTTATATAGATGGAGTCCCGTGAGGAATAAGACCAAAGCTGATGTATGAATATTCAACAATATTGATTGTAACATATGCTTAATTGAGTAGAGTCCATGTACCTATGACTATTTTTAGAAATCGAATCAACACGTGAATAACTAATGAGCTGGCAACAGCCGAGCCACCTGTGGCATGTAGTTGCTGGAATCGACTCTGGCTCCCTTGGGGTAGATCCTCGACATTTGTCGTTTGTTGTAGCTGTGGTGTGGTGTGGTGTGGTGTGGTGTGGTGTGGTGTGGTGTGGTGTGGTGTGGTGTGGTGTGGTGTGGTGTGGTGTGGTGTGGTGTGGTGTGGTGTAGTGTGGTGTAGTGTGGTGTGGTGTGGTGTGGTGTGGTGTGGTGTGGTGTGGTGTGGTGTGGTGTGGTGTGGTGTGGTGTGGTGTGGTGTGGTGTGGTGTGGTGTGGTGTGGTGTGGTGTGGTGTGGTGTGGTGTGGTGTGGTGTGGTGTGGTGTGGTGGAGTGTGGTTTGGTGTGGTGTGGTGTGGTGTGGTGTGGTGTGGTGTGGTGTGGTGTGGTGTGGCGTGGTGTGGTGTGGTGTGGTGTGGTGTGGTGTGGTGTAGTGTGGTGTGGTGTGGTGTGGTGTGGTGTGGTGTGGTGTGGTGTGGTGTGGTGGAGTGTGGTTTGGTGTGGTGTGGTGGAGTGTGGTTTGGTGTGGTGTGGTGTGGTGTGGTTTGGTGTGGTGTGGTGTGGTGTGGTGTGGTGTGGTGTGGTGTGGTGTGGTGTGGTGTGGTGTGGTGTGGTGTGGTGTGGTGTGGTGTGGTGTGGTGTGGTGTGGTGTGGTGTGGTGTGGTGTGGTGTGGTGTGGTGTGGTGTGGTGTGGTGTGGAAGTGTAACAGGGAGTAACAGTTTCGAAAAATACATACTTTTGAATTTCAATAAATATTTTTAATTTTAGGTTTTTGAATATAATTTTCATTTCCATTAAATATGGCTTTCTCGACTAATAAAAACTTCAAATAAAAACATTTTTTTTTAAGTTGAAAAAAAAATATTAAAAATAATGAAAATGAAATGAAGAAAAGGAAAATGAAAAAATAGGAAAAAATAAAAATAAGAAAAATGAAGAAATAAAAAAAATAAAAATAAGAAAAATGAAGAAATAAAAAAAAATAAATAATAAAAAAATGAAGAAAAAAAATAAATAAAAATAAAAATAATGGTGAAATATAAAAAATAAAATAATAAAAATGATGAAACAGAATAAATAAAAATAATAAAAATGAGAAAATAGAAAAAACAGTGACTTGACGAATTCGATGGAGGATTGTTTGAGGGCGCTGATGGCTGCAGACTCGTTGAAAGAACTCATGTTGTGGTGGATGGCCTTCTCTGGGGGGGAGGGGGTGGAGGTGGGTGGAAGGAGATGGGTGAAGAAAGGTGGGAGGATGAAGGTGGAAGAAGGGGATAGAAGGAAGGTGGGAGGATGAAGGTGGAAGAAGGGGATGGAAGGAAGGTGGGAGGATGAAGGTGGAAGAAGGGGATAGAAGGAAGGTGGGAGGATGAAGGTGGAAGAAGGGGATGGAAGGAAGGTGGGAGGATGAAGGTGGAAGGAGGGGATGGAAAGACGAAAGTGGGTGGAAAAAAGCGAAGTGAAAAAACATGAGGGATGGGAAAACAAGAGGAAGTATGGTTGGTGAAGGTAGATTGAATGTGTGGAAGACTGAGGTGAAAGAAAAGAAAGGGTGTGAGAGTTGAAGAGAAGTTGAGAAGAGGTGGTAGGAGTGGGAAGGGTTGAAGAGAAATTGAGAAGAGGTGGTAGGAGTGGGAAGGGTTGAAGAGAAGTTGAGAAGAATGGTAGGAGTGGGAGTGGGTGGAAAAGTGAGAAAGTGTGAGATACGAGGAGATGTTAGTGAAATTCAACGAAAAAATCCAAAAAGAGGACTTTGGTTGCAGAACGAGACATTTGATTGAATAAGCAGAATAAAACATTAATTATACTTATAATTATAATTATAATTATAATTATAATATAATTAACTTAAAATTCCTAAAGTATTTGAATCTTTTGGTTGGAAGATTCCCATCCAATCACCTTCGGCCGCTTCGAATCCCTGAAACTTGATTGGCTGGGCGTAGTTGATGAAGGACGAGAGGAGGGGGTGGATGGTGGTGGTAGCCCCTTGATGATTTAATTATCATGATTGCTCAATTAGTTAATCAGTTAATTATTAATTAATCTTAATTAATAAATCATTATTTGATGTTCATCCAAGCTAGTTTCTAAATCTTGGCAAGTGGTGGAGCACCCACCGGTGTAGTGGTAGTTGTTCATGAGAGCCGATTCCTCTTCCTGAGTCAGTCCTTCTTTGTCCTGTTGCATAGTTACAAATGCTGTTGTTATATAATTTTTTTTGCAACATTTTTTTTGCAACATTGTCTTTGCAACATTGTTTTTGTTGTTTTTTTTTGTTGCAACAACATTTCGCATTGATGTTGCATCGCTTTTTCAACAACATAGTCTTATCACTGCTGTTGATTCTTTGTTTTTTCAGCGCCTGCAATGGCAACATGTTGCACCTTGTGTTGTACAAAATGTTGCACAACATGTTGCACACCACAATCAAGACTGACTACACCACAATGAATCAGAGGTCTGAACAGCACTGGTAATAACGTCCACCACCTGCGTCATTCATCAGCAAGCTGCCTGCTTTGTCCCACCAGAAATGCCATTGTCACAAACTTTAATTATATTGCAAATTACGCCACTACCAGCTTCAAGGAACATAATATGTTTGTTTGGGTTTCACTCTAGTCCATGTTTAGTTTCTGCTGACATTTTAAACCATTTCCATCCTACTTTCTTCTTCACTATTCCTTTTCTCTCCATCGAATGATTGAGGAGATGAATTACTGTGATTGTTAGCCTCATGTTGTTGACTCATAACAACTATTGACTTCCTCACCTTGTCACCCTCTTTTTCCTTGGCCTCTCCTGCCAATATTATAATTAATTAGGTAGGTGAGTAACCAATCAAACAATTTATTAATAAATTATAATGGTTAATTAAATAATAATAGGTTAATTAAGTAATAATAAATTTATTATTTATTTATTAATAGCTAATTGAAAAAAAAATTAATTATAAAAATTAATGATAAATAAGAATATTCAAAGAAGTGATAATAATAATCATCATCATCATCACCCGCAACGCTTCCATCAGCGTCTTCTCCTCCTCCTTCCTCAGCTATGGTTTGTCCCTGCAAGAACTGTTCCAGCTCCACTGTACACGTGATTGTACTTAATACTAGTAGTAGTGGTGTCAGTGAAGTTTATTTTATGATTTCTTCTTTTAATATTTTATCGTTATGTAGTAATAACAGTATATGTATTTTCATGACTTGATTTTTTTAAATTCTTTCTTTTTATATTTAGTGTCTTTTATTTTTTTTTATATTTAGTGTCTTTTATTTCTTTTTATATTTAGTGTCTTTTATTTCTTTTTATATTTAGTGTCTTTTATTTCTTATACATCGTGTTCCTACACATCACTTCATTTCTCGTTATCATGACTGCCATTATGCTCTGTTCAAACAGGATTCATCTTTTCAATTTTATCATTTTTATTTATCATCCATACATCAATGATAAGAGTATTATTATAATTTGTATTATTCATGTTAACATTTTCCTTTTACTATTGATTATTATTATATTTCTGTATGTTGATGAGTCTATTGTTGTTTATATGTAAATAGTTTTTTTTTTTCTTGATGACGTCAGCACCTTTTTCAACGTCGGTCTTGAGTCTCTTGTTCTTGATGAGGATCTTGTGCTTGAGGAGGCTGGGAGGGGGCAGTGGCTGGTTCGGCTCCAGCTGTTTGTGTGTGTGTGTGTGTGTGTGTGTGTGTGTGTGTGTGTGTGTGTGTGTGTGTGTGTGTGTGTGTGTGTGTGTGTGTGTGTGTGTGTGTGTGTGTGTGTGTGTGTGCATGTACTTTTTTTCTTTGAGTGTTTGATTCTATAATTTTATGTGTGTGCAATTTTTTAAGTGCGTTGCTTAGTAACTAATATTTATATAGCTTCTCACATAACATTTCAAATGCTCACACACACACACACACACACACACACACACACACACACACACACACACACACACACACACACACACACACACACACACACACACACACACACACACACACACACACACACACACACACACACACACACACACACACACACACACACACACACACACACGCACACACACACACACACACACGCGCACACACACACACACAGACACACACACACACACACACACACACACACACACACACACACACACACACACACACACACACACACACACAAGCTTACAGGATGAGATTCGAGTGGTTTTTTGAGAAGCAAATCTCCAAAAATCTCGTCACAATACTGAGCCAACTTCAGCTGTTGCTGTTTGCTGTGGTGGTGGTGGTGTTGGGTGGTTATCTCCACAATAAAAAAAAGAAAAATACAAAAAAATAAAAGAAAAAAAAAGAAAAGAAAAATAAATAAATAAAGAAAAAGGAAAAAAGAATGAATGATTATGAGAAGAAGTGGAAGATGGGAGGATGGAGAAGTGCGCAGGTACCAGCAGTGGTTCTCGAAGGAGAGGATGACTGGGTAGTCACTCGTGACGAATGCTGTCTCCTTGATGGCTCTGATGACGTCCTGTGTGTGTGTGTGTGTGTGTTGTGTGTGTGTGTGTGTGTGTGTGTGTGTGTGTGTGTGTGTGTGTGTGTGTGTGTGTGTGTGTGTGTGTGTGTGTGTGTGTGTGTGTTTGTGTGTGTGTGTGTGTGTGTGTGTGTGTGTGTGTGTGTGTGTGTGTGTGTGTGTGTGTGTGTGTGTGTGTGTGTGTGTGTGTGTGTGTGTGTGTGTGTGTGTGTGTGTGTGTGTGTGTGTGTGTGTGTGTTTACGAAAAAAATAGGACAAACACACATCTAAAAAAACAAAAAATAGGATAAACGCATGTTTGCAAAAAGCAGAAATCTGACAAACACATACTCAAAAATCATGAAATACAAAAAACACACATTCAGAAAATCAGAAAACAAAACAAAACCACATTTAGAAGGACAAAGAAGGTGACAAGCACACATTTAGAAGGACAAAGAATGTGACAAGCACACATTTAGAAGGACAAAGAATGTGACAAGCACACATTTAGAAGGACAAAGAATGTGACAAGCACACATTTAGAAGGACAAAGAATGTGACAAGCACACATTTAGAAGGACAAAGAATGTGACAAGCACACATTTAGAAGGACAAAGAATGTGACAAGCACACATTTAGAAAGACAAAGAATGTGACAAGCACACTGACCACGAAGAGGATATCGGTGCACATGGCCTTCCCGTGGGTGATGATTGGCTCCTCATCCTTGCCATCCCAGCAGTCCAACTCCAAACACCTGTGTGTTGTGGTGTTGGGTGGTGTGGTGTGGTATGATGTGGTGTAGTGTGGTGTGGTGTGTTGTGGTGTGGTAAGATGTGGTGTGGTGTGATGTAGTGTGGTGTAGTGTAGTGTGGTGTGGTGTGGTGTGGTGTGGTTTGATGTGGTGTAGTGTGGTGTGATGTGTTGTGGTGTGTTGTGGTGTGGTATGATGTGGTGTGGTGTGATGTAGTGTGGTGTAGTGTAGTGTGGTGTGGTGTGGTGTGGTGTGGTGTGGTTTGATGTGGTGTAGTGTGGTGTGGTGTGTTGTGGTGTGTTGTGGTGTGTTATGGTGTGGTAAGATGTGGTGTGGTGTGGTGTAGAATGATAGGGTGTGGTGCTGAAAAAAAGATGAGAAGATAGATAAAAAAACAGTTTTTGTAAAATCACACCTGCAGCCAGCGAGCAGGGTCTGTCGGTACATGTCGACTGAAGACTTTCCTCCAAACTGCCTGCCAGTGAGGTAGGTGTTGTGGGAAGAGTTGATGTAGTAGTGGCAGAGAGGCTGTTCCATGTCCTGGTACGTCTCTAGGCGGTCCAGGAAGATGGGAGGACAATCATCTGACATGAGGTAACGTGACAAGCCAGCCAGGGATAACTGCTCTGTGGAGGGGGAGGGGGGATGGTTTAGGTTGTTGTGGTTGTGAATTTTTTGTTGATGTTGTGAGTGTGGTGGTTGTTAGTTGTTGTTTTTTTTGTTGTAGTCATGTTGTTGAGTATGTGCAGGCTGTTGAGGGGTTTTTGGTCATATAAGGCCTTGATCTGAAAATAACTTTTTTTGGAGTTCTCGTGATTGCGATGGCGGTTTTTGGGAAGAATTTTGGTTGTTGTATTGTTGAAAAGTTGTCAATATGTTGAGATTTTAATGTGATTGAAAATGTTGGAAATGTTGCGATTGAAAGCATTGAGCCGTGAAGATGCTGGAAAAGCTGAAAGGTTTTCCAGCACCTGGAATGTTAGGGAGTTATAAAAGGTTGTAGCACTTTGGAAATGTTGGAATGTTGAAATGTTGGAATGTTGAAATGTTGGAATGTTGAAATGTTGGAATGTTAAAATGTTGGAATGTTGAAATGTTGAAATGTTGGAATGTTGGAATGTTGGAATGTTGAATTGTTGGAATGTTGAAATGTTGAAATGTTGGAATGTTGGAATGTTGGAATGTTGAATTGTTGAAAGGTTTGAATGTTGGAATGTTGGAATGTTGGAATGTTGAAATGTTGAAATGTTGAAATGTTGGAATGTTGAAATGTTGGAATGTTGAAATGTTGGAATGTTGAAATGTTGGAATGTTGAAATGTTGAAATGTTGGAATGTTGAAATGTTGGAATGTTGAAATGTTGGAATGTTGAAATGTTGAAATGTTGGAATGTTGGAATGTTGAAACGTTGGAATGTTGGAATGTTGAAATGTTGAGGTGTAGTGAAGGTTGAAATGGTGACCAGCTTTGGCAAACTCCGCGATGACTTCGTAGTTGTTGATCAGCTCAAGGACCCTTTTCCTGTCGTAGCGAGGATATAACACCTCGTTGAGGCGGTCGTCCCGCTGGTCCTGAAGAGGAAGAAGAAGAAGAAGAGGAAGAGGAAGAATAAGAAGAGAAAAAGGAAAAAGGAAAAAAGGAAGAGGATGGGGAGAAGAAAAAGAAGAAGGAAGAAGAAAAAAGAAAAAAAGCAAAGAAAAAAAGAAAAAAGAAAAAATGAAGAAGGTGAAGAGAATTGTGGTGGAAAGGAGGACTAATAAGGGGAAAAGGAAAAAGATGGGAATGATGATTGTAGTTCTTTCAGTGTGGTGGTGGGAGTGGTGGTGGTGGTGGTGGTGGTGGTGGTGGTGGTGGTGTTGGTAGTTATGAAAATCAGCGTTCATCCACTCTCCCACACCTTATCCACTCCACCACAACTCATCCACTCCACCACACCTCTTCCAATCCACCACATCTCATCCATTCCACCACACCTCATCCACTCCACCACACCTCATCCACTCCACCACACCTCATCCACTCCACCACACCTCATCCACTCCACCACACCTCATCCACT
>OX387250.1:1657647-1675147 GCA_947562095.1 Branchellion lobata
CTCATTAATTTTTTTTTTTTTTTTTTGGTTAACCCCACATCAAACTCCATTATTTTTCTCTTTGGTGCTCTCACTAAGGCCCATCAAACAACATTCATCTGAATATTTTTTTAAATAATTTTTAAAAATATTTTTTTGCATTTTTTCTCTTTAAACTGATTTTTCGCCGAGTTTTCGAGCAATCTTTCATTTGTTAAGTTGAAAAATACTTCTTACTCAACCCTCGTTCTTTTTTTTTCTTTTTTTTTCTTTTTTTTCTTTTTTTTTTCTTTTTTCCTTTTTTTTTCTTTTTTTATTCTTTTTTCTTTTTTCTTTTTATTCTTTTTTATTCTTTTTCTTTTTTCCTTTTTTTCCTTTTAATTTTTATTTTCAATTGCGTCTTATCTCCACAAGATCGATTATTCGATAAGATCTCACCACATTTATCGTCATATATTTTTCTTTCCCATTTTTCTGACTTCAGTCATACTTCCAGCATTTTTCTTTTTATTAATTTCGCTAATTCATTTTCACCAAGTGCAAAACTCTGATTGAAAAACAACAAAACGGTCCTAATTTTCTTTTTTCTTACTGTGACGTGAACGAGTTAAAAATATTTTTTTTTAATTAACTTTTTTTTTTTTAATAACCGAAAAACTCAGACAACTTCGTGACACGCTTTCTATTGTGGAAACTATAACCTTTTTTTTTTCTTTTTTTTTCTACTATTTTTTTCAATGTTTTTGCGCCATCAGCTTTGTCAGAATTCAAAGTCTTCCGCGGATTAACACCGATCATCAGTTACTTTCTTAACTTTTAAGTTTTTTTGTTTTTTTTTTCATAAATTTCATCCTTTTTAAATTTTAATTTTTTTTTAATTTTTTTAAATTTTTTTTTTTTAATTATTTTATTTTTTATTTTTTCAAGTATAATATTTTTTTTTTTTTTAATTATAATATTTTTTATTTTTATTTTTTAATTATAATATTTTTTATTTTTATTTTTCAATTATTTTTTTCCAAGATTGTCATCGTTTTGTTCTTAGTATTTTTTTTATTTAATTTTTTCATGCCTATCTTTGAAATTGAAACTCCAAACACAACGCATAAAACATTTTTTTTTCGTATTTTTGCCACATTCGTTTCAGAAACTCAAATTCAAAACAAAAAAAACACAAACTTTTTGATCTTTCACTAGAGTGAAAGTTTCAGTTCTTTGAGAGTTTGTTTTTTTATTTTAAAATACAGATGTTTTTTTACACTAGTTTTTTTAAGGATATCTTTTCATTTTTTTAGCTTCTAATTTGTTAATTCCTTTATTTTTAATTTTTTAATTTCATTTTTTTTATAATATTTTTTTTGAATTTTTTTTTTTGAATTTTTTTTTTGACTTTTTTTTTTTTATCTGTTGAGGAGCCTGTAGTGAGTGATGCATCATCGTCACATCAGGACAACACATTATGACTCTCACACGCATGCCCCCGCACACACACACACACACACACACACACACACACACACACACACACACACACACACACACACACACACACACACACACACACACACACACACACACACACACACACACACACACACACACACACACACACACACACACACACACACACACACACACACACACACACACACACACACACACACACACACACACACACACACACACACACACACACACACACACCCTCATTATATCCCACACAGACACACAGATCATAGCAATCCTTCAAAGAACCACTTGGTAATTTTTATGCATCTATCTTTTGAGATGGAGTTCAAGTCACTAATTCATGTAGCGCTCGATTCCATATGACTTCTTATCACTTCGATACTTCATATTGATCTGTACCCAATCAGGTTTGAAGCTAATGTCTTCCAGTGCTTTAACCTCTTTTTTAATTATTTTTTTTAAATTTCAACAGCGCTATAAAAATGAGTCATTTTTTGAAAAGTAAACTTGATTTTCAATTGAAGAATGAGCTGCCACCGGAACATGTTGCCACAATGGAATGAGACGAAAACGCAACAACAACTTGCAACAAAATTTACACGCAATATGCAACTTGCAACAAAAACATGCAACATGCAACATTAACATGCAACATGCAACAAAAACATGCAACATGCAACAAATATATGCAACAAAAACATGCAACATGCAACAAAATAATGCAACAAAAACATGCAACATGCAACAACAACAAGCATGAAGACACAACGATGTGTCATCGCGGACGCCTGCATCGGAATGAAGGGAAGTGCACTAAATAAATGAAACAATGAAGAAAGTGATTAATTGAAGAAGAGGAATGGATGGATGGATGGATGGATGGATGGATGGATGGATGGATGGATGGATGGATGGATGGATGGATAGAGGGATGGATGGATGGATGGATGAATGGATGGATGGATGGATGGATGGATGGATGGATGGATGGATGGATGGATGGATGGATGGATGGATGGATGGATGGATGGATGGATGGATGGATGGATGGATGGATGGATGGATGGATGGATGGATGGATGGATGGATGGATGGATGGATGTATGGATGGATGGATGGATGGATAAATGGATGGATGGATGGATGGATGGATGGATGGATGGATGGATGGATGGATGGATGGATGGATGGATGAGTGGATGGATGGATGGATGGAGGGATGGATGGATGGATGGAGGGATGGATGGATGGGTGGATGAATGAATGGATGAATGAATGAACAGCTGTATGAATGGATGGATGGATGGATGGATAGACGACTGGATGGATAGATGGATCAATAAATAAACGGGTGAATGAACAACTGAAAAAACTGATGGGTGGATGTATGGATGAGTGAGCAAATGGATGAGTGAAGGAATGGATGAGTGAATGAATGGATGAGTGGATGAATGGATGAGTGGATGAATGGATGAGTGGATGAACAAGAGAACGGAAGGCACATCTTGTGTATGAATGGGGGCAGCCACGGCGCTGAGGTTGATTAGGAACACCCCATCACAGAAGCTCCTCAAGCTCCACAAGATGCCACAAGGCTTCCAGCTGGCTTCGAAACTTTTTAAATCCTTCCAGAACATTTCAGCATTTACCAGCTGCTTCCAGAACATTTCAGCATTTACCAGCTGATTCCAGAACATTTCAGCATTTGCCAGCTGATTCCAGAACATTTCAGCATTTGCCAGCTGATTCCAGAACATTCAACAAACTTCCAACTTGTTCTAGAACATTCAGGAGCCTTCTAGTTCCTTTTAAAACCTTTAAGAAAAACAAAAATTGTCACCCACATCCACTTCTGTAGCAGGCTGCTCAATTGGGATAGGGTTGTGACTGTGCCTCAGTTGCTTGCCTTGCCGCTTACAAGTTAATTGATTCATTTTTAAAATTATTTTCACTACTTTCACTTTTATGACATCACTAAATGCATATTGTGGTGCTATCACTGAGGCAGACCACAATACGCCTTGTAGCAGTTACAAGAGGTTATGAACGGTTGAAGGAGGTTACGACATGAACCCTTGAAAGTTCCAGAAGGAAACCGAACGTTCCAGAATTTTTAGAATTTTTCGGAATAATCGAAAAAAATTATTTAATTTTCGAAATCGAAGTTTACTTTTGAAGATCATTCGGTGGAAGTTAGAATGACGCAACGACAAAGCAATCAATGCCAGAGTCACAAGTCTATCGAGAGCTTTTAATCAAATCCCTGCCAAACACTACTATACTCCCATCAAGGCATTAAATTGACACTACTGCACCACCACCACTGTACCACCACCACTGCACCACCACCACCCCTGCACCACCACCATTGTACAACCACCACCACCCCTGTACCACCACCACCATTGTATCACCACCACCACTGCACCACCACCACCCCTGCACCACCACCACCACTGCACCACCACCACCCCTGCACCACCACCATTGTACAACCACCACCACCCCTGTACCACCACCACCATTGTATCACCACCACCACTGCACCACCACCACCCCTGTACCACCACCACACTCCCATCAAGGCATCCAATTGACACCACTGTACCACCAACACCACTATATTTCAAGTCCCTCTTCATTTCCTGCCGTGAGTCGTCGGTAGGATTAATATAGCGGAGATTCAAACATCGATAACAAGCGCATTGTTCAGAAATAATGGTGGTTTTGTGGATGTTTGTGGAGTGTTTGTGGGGTGTTTGTGGGGTGTTTGTGGGAGTGTTTGTGGGGGTGTTTGTGGGGATGTTTGTGGGGGTGTTTGTGGGGATGTTTGTGGGGATGTTTGCGGGGGTGTTTGTGGGGGTGTTTGTGGGGATGTTTGCGGGGGTGTTTGTGGGGGTGTTTGTGGGGATGTTTGTGGGGGTGTTTGTGGGGGTGTTTGTGGGGGTGTTTGTGGGGGTGTTTGTGGGGGTGTTTGTGGGGGTGTTTGTGGGGGTGTTTGTGGGGGTGTTTGTGGGGGTGTTTGTGGGGGTGTTTGTGGGGGTGTTTGTGGGGGTGTTTGTGGGGGTGTTTGTGGGGGTGTTTGTGGGGGTGTTTGTGGGGGTGTTTGTGGGGGTGTTTGTGGGGGTGTTTGTGGGGGTGTTTGTGGGGGTGTTTGTGGGGGTGTTTGTGGGGGTGTTTGTGGGGGTGTTTGTGGGGGTGTTTGTGGGGGTGTTTGTGGGGGTGTTTGTGGGGGTGTTTGTGGGGGTGTTTGTGGGGATGTTTGCGGGGGTGTTTGTGGGGGTGTTTGTGGGGATGTTTGTGGGGGTGTTTGTGGGGGTGTTTGTGGGGGTGTTTGTGGGGGTGTTTGTGGGGGTGTTTGTGGGGGTGTTTGTGGGGGTGTTTGTGGGGGTGTTTGTGGGGGTGTTTGTGGGGGTGTTTGTGGGGGTGTTTGTGGGGGTGTTTGTGGGGGTGTTTGGGGGGTATGTTGAAGATCTTTGGAGATTTTAAATTGATTTTGAAGGTTTGGGAATTATTGTTGTGGCTTTGAGCGTGTATGTGTGGGCAGCCGTGCGTATAAAACCAAAGGTACACGTACGTGTGTACGGTACAATGTGATGAAAATTATTATGGAAGGGTGTTGACCTCAGAGAGCTTTGAGACCACTTTCACGCATGTGCGTTTTCGTCTGTGTGCGAGTGTGTGTGTGTGTGTTTGTGTGTGTGTGTGTGTGTGTGTGTGTGTGTGTGTGTGTGTGTGTGTGTGTGTGTGTGTGTGTGTGTGTGTGTGTGTGAGTGTGTGTGTGTGTGTGTGTGTGTGTGTGTGTGTGTGTGTGTGTGTGTGTGTGTGTGTGAGTGTGTGTGTGTGTGTGTGAGTGTGTGTCTGTGTGTGTGTGCATGTTTTTGTTTGTGTCTGTTTTTGTGTTCACAAATATATTTGTATTCAATTTGTATTTTTGTTATCCGGCTGATAAATTCATCCGAAAATGACGTAATCTGTTTCATGTGCCCACGTAACAAGCTGTTTGGTGGCAATGATTATGTGCTATAAAGGAAAATTGTTTATGTGTCAGAGTATTCAATCACGTGTGACCCACTTATATGTTTTTATTTATTCATACCTCCATGTCAATTTGTCATTGTTTATCAATATTTGCACGTGTTTATAGGTGTGTCTGTGTGAAAAGTTTGTGCTTGTTCGCAATGTCTGTGCGTGTTTATAAGTACGTCGGTGTGATATGTTTATGACTTTTGGAAGTTAGAATCATTAGCGAGTATGCAGTCTGTCTATATATCTCTCAGCGTATTGTTGCCTATGTCTATATATCTCTCAGCGCATTGTTGCCTATGTCTTTGTGCGTGTTTGCCCGGTGGATAGACGCTTGCTTGTGTCTGTGTAGCCTTCGAAAAAATAGCTAACGTTAATTTCGAGCATCTTCAAGATTGAATAATCTTTCTTCTGAAGGCGTTAGTTCATTCACGTAAGAGGCTTCACAGACCTCAAGAAATTAATTCCAACCATTTTCGATTGCCTTGTCGAGGCTACTTTCAAGACTCCTTTGGTCGACTCATTGTGGTCCATTATGTAAGAGGCCTAATGCAAAGGCTTTAAATGCAAATTTCTCTTGAAAACTTTAATGGAAAAGCAGCGACGATGAGAGTGGTCTGGGCAGCGTCAAATGCAAAACGAAAAAAAAACTCTGGAGGACGGTTTCAAAACAAAACAACGAAAAGTTGTTTTTTTTTAAAAAACGTTAAAAGCTAACGAAGAGGCAAGAAGGGAAGTATATTACCAAAGATTCAAAATTTTGTTCTATTTCCTTGCAGTCGTCAAGCGCCACATAATTGTCACTCAACAACAAAAACAACAGTAGTCAAAACCAACGACAATATGAACATAGGTGTCACGAAGGAGTTTTTTTGTTTGAAAAAAGGTTTTTTTTAACCACTTCATTTTCCGTAAGGTAATGGTTACGTCTGTCATTCCTCTGCAAGGTGGAAAAGACACGTAGAAGAACAGATGGAGAAAGGATAACAGAGAGGAAGGGAGATGCATGGTAGATGGGTGTGGGAAGGATGGAAAGAAGGTGGAGGAGTGGTTACAGAGTTGGAGAAGGAAGCATGGAGGAAGGAATACTGAGTGGATTGGCCGGCCCTTTTGGAACACGCATGCACCATACATCACAACAGCGTCAACAGCATCTCATGTTTTATCACTCTTATTAATTGCGAACATAAACAAGCCGCATTCGACACACGAACACATCCGAACACACGACGGAATAAACACCTTTCAACACATAATGAGATGAACACACCTTAACACATAATGAGATGAACACCCCTTAATACATAATGAGATAAACACCCCTCAACACATAATGAGATGAACACCCCTCAAAACATAATGAGATGAACACCCCTTAACACATAATGAGACACACAAGGAAAAATTCGAGGTAAACAAACAACGACACACAAAAAGAAACAAACAAAAGCAAACTCTCAAGAGGGAGGAATCCAAACGAGGAAAGAAACAAGTGAACGAACAAACACAAAGGCGGCAAACACACAAACAAATAAACATAAAAACATAAACATACAAACAAAAAAACAAACATAAAGACCAATAAATACAAACACACGTAAGAGCACGAACAAGCAAAAGATGGGACGGACACACAGACACAACATCACAAAAGAATGCAGGCGATTGTCTCCTATATGATGTGTGTGAGCATGTCGAATATTCGAATGATACATATACTTGATATAAAAATAAATACACTATGAATGATGTCTTCATATGAGATGTGAATATATGAAATAAATATGATATATATATATAATGAAATAATATGGATGGATACATGCATATAGATATGTGAGCGTTGAACAGCAGGGTATAAAATGTGTGGCATGGTGAGAGTAGGGGTAGGTTTGTTGTGCGTCCTTTTCTTCTGCGTCCCCCCGGATACGATTTTTGATGAAAGCTCCTCAGCGGCTGACTCACAAATTTTCTTTTGAGGCAAAAAATATAAGTAAAAGAATTTTGTGAAAATTTATTGAAAGCTTCTTACAAAGAACTGCGTGTTGTTTGAGATAATTGCATCGTGGTCACAAGAACACAATCAAGGGCTGTACCCCCCGAAGAAAGGAATGGAATTTTCTTCTCGCATGGAAGAAGAACTAAAGTGTCCTGCCTGTAGACGCCTGGTCGTGTTGCCTGTGGTTCTGACTGCTTGTTGTCATTGCGTGTGTCTGGATTGCGCCTCTCGCATTCAAATGCCTCTGCCAATGCCCCTCGTCTCAACGCCCTCTCTCCTCTCCAGCAAGAACTTAAACGACTCCGGAATCATTTCAAACTGCCCCAGCGCGTCTAGAGTGGCTCTCAACAGCGCAGCCACTAGAGGACCACTACCAACCACCAACAGCCACTCCGCCGCCGTGGGCTCCAAGCTGAGCAGCATGACGATTGTGGATGTGGACGAAACCACCAGCATCCTGAGCGAGACCGACAGCGGAGTCATGTGCAGTAGGCCTGAGTCATACGTCGGTACCAGCTGCGCAAGCTTCGCCAACTTGAGTGGCGTGTGTCCTCTACAGACACACCATTGTGGCCATCAGGGACCGCCTCAGCTGTCGTCAGGAGTGCAAGCCCAGGTGGCGATCACGTGTCCTCTTTGCTCCAAAGTCACCTACTCCGATGAAAGGGGCTCTCACTCACTTCCTAAAGCCAAAACCTTGGCCACCATCACAAGCAAGTACCGTGACACCAGGCACCTGAGCATTGAGTGTCAGCTGTGTCAAGAGTCGCAGAAGAGGCAGGCGACCAAGATGTGTGAGCCTTGCGAGTTGTTCATGTGTGACGAGTGTCAGCTCCACTTCCACACGCTTGAGCAGCACAACATGTTGGCGGTACAAGAGGCGCTGTTGAAGCTTTCATGCACGCCTCTTCACTGCTTCCAGCACCCCGAACAACGAGCCTCCATGTTCTGCAGTCAATGCAGGACCTGCGTGTGTGACACCTGCACCGACCAACAAACACCCAATCACCACGGCCATCGCCTCCTCCCACTTTCCGTTGCCAGCAAGTCCCACAAGGTTCGTCCGTTTGTTTTTCCGCTTGTTCGTCCGTTTGTTTGTCCGCTTGTTTGTCCGCTTGTTTGTCCGCTTGTTTGTCCGTTTGATTGTCCGTTTGTTTGTCCGCTTATTTTTCCGTTTGTATGTCCGTCTGTGTTTTCTTTTTTCTCTTGCTTGTTTTATCTGCTCATATACTTGCCTGTCTGTTTGTTTGTTTTTTTTCTAGGTTTTTCCAGTGTTGATTGGGGTTATTTATGCCAGGCTTTTGTGTTTTCTATGAGTTTTGTGTGATGCTTGTGTTTTCCTTGATGTACACCTGAAATAATTTGTGTGTGTGTGTGTGTGTGTGTGTGTGTGTGTGTGTGTGTGTGTGTGTGTGTGTGTGTGCGTGCGTGTGTGCGTGTGCTCGAGTCTCTAGAGAATGGATAATTCCTCTTCAAGAGCTTCCTTCCCTAGCAATGCCACTACTTCTTTTGCAGTCTTTAATTAGATTTTATACAAAAACTTAATTAGAATTTTCTATTTGTTCAAAGTCTTTTCAAAACTCCAAGCCACGCCTTATAATCAACTCGCCTTCTGCGGACATTCGAAAGAATGCAAATAAAATATTTAAAAAGAGATTATTAAACTAAAAATTTTTTTTTTTTTAAATATTGACAAAAAAATTTTTTTATTAAAACGTGAATAAAAGTAAATTTTTAAAATTTTAAATCAAAAACTAAGTTTATTCAGTTAAGAAATATTTTGGATACTTTTGAAAAATATTTTTAAAAAGATATATAAAAGCATTTCTCGTCTGGATGAAACAGACAAAACAGATAAAACAGAGAAAACAGACGAAACAGACAAAACAGACAAAACAGATAAAAAGGACAAAACAGACAAAACAGATAAAAAAGACAAACAGACAAAACAGATAAAAAAGACAAAACAGACAAAACAGACAAAACAGACAAAACAGACAAAACAAATAAAAAATTATTAACTGCAAACGGCGTGGGTGGAAGGTATTCGTTTGGCGGGAATAATCAGACGAAGATGATGAGTAAGATGCATGGCGCATTGAGGGACCTTAAAGCATGCAAGTGCCATATAACGTTTCCCCTCCACATGCACTCCGCTTCATTTTTATCATTTGATTTTTCTCTTTTTTTATACTTTTTTTTTTTTTTTCATTTATTTCAATTTATTTTTTCTCATATATATATATATATATATATATATATATATATATATATATATATATATATATATATATATATATATATATATATATATATATATATATATATATATATATATATATATATATATATATATATATATATATATATTCATTTTCGATGATTGTTCGCCGATATTTTGTTTCCAATAAATAACCGAGGGTTAAAGGTTGGCCATAAATGTAGGTTTTTGTTGTATTTTTATGACTGTTGTATGTTTGAGGCTGTTTTGTATGTTTGTGGTTGTTTTGTATGTTTGAGGTTGTTTTGTATGTTTGAGGCTGTTTTGTATGTTTGAGGTTGTTTTGTATGTTTGTGGCTGTTTTGTATGTTTGAGGTTGTTTTGTATGTTTGAGGTTGTTTTGTATGTTTGAGGCTGTTTTGTATGTTTGTAGCTGTTTTGTATGTTTGAGGCTGTTTTGTATGTTTGTGGTTGTTTTGTATGTTTGAGGTTGTTTTGTATGTTTGAGGCTGTTTTGTATGTTTGAGGTTGTTTTGTATGTTTGTGGCTGTTTTGTATGTTTGAGGTTGTTTTGTATGTTTGAGGTTGTTTTGTATGTTTGAGGCTGTTTTGTATGTTTGTGGCTGTTTTGTATGTTTGAGGCTGTTTTGTATGTTTGAGGCTGTTTTGTATGTTTGTGGTTGTTTTGTATGTTTGAGGTTGTTTTGTATGTTTGAGGTTGTTTTGTATGTTTGTGGTTGTTTTGTATGTTTGAGGTTGTTTTGTATGTTTGAGGCTGTTTTGTATGTTTGAGGTTGTTTTGTATGTTTGAGGCTGTTTTGTATGTTTGAGGTTGTTTTGTATGTTTGAGGCTGTTTTGTATGTTTGTGGCTGTTTTGTATGTTTGAGGCTGTTTTGTATGTTTGAGGCTGTTTTGTATGTTTGTGGTTGTTTTGTATGTTTGAGGTTGTTTTGTATGTTTGAGGCTGTTTTGTATGTTTGTGGTTGTTTTGTATGTTTGAGGTTGTTTTGTATGTTTGTGGCTGTTTTGTATGTTTGAGGTTGTTTTGTATGTTTGAGGTTGTTTTGTATGTTTGTGGCTGTTTTGTATGTTTGTGGCTGTTTTGTATGTTTGTGGCTGTTTTGTATGTTTGTGGCTGTTTTGTATGTTTGTGGCTGTTTTGTATGTTTGCGGTTGTTTTGTATGTTTGTGGCTGTTTTGTGTGTTTGTGGTTGTTTTGTATGTTTGTGGTTGTTTTGTATGTTTGTGGCTGTTTTGTATGTTTGAGGTTGTTTTGTATGTTTGAGGTTGTTTTGTATGTTCGAGGTTGTTTTGTATGTTTGTGGTTGTTTTGTATGTTTGTGGCTGTGGTTTTCTTTCTCACTTTAGTATTTCGAGCATCAATGCAAGCCGAAGTGTGTGCAGGGAAGCAGCAGCCATCGAGCAAGCACTTTCAAGTCCACTACACATAACATAAAAACACCTCCAACTTCGAAAAACATGAGAGCAACATTGGACTGCAACGCACGTAAAATCGAAGCACCTTCCAGGCTACTCCACAAACACTTGAAGGGCCCTCAAAAGCTTGAGAGGCGCACAATGGGAAGGAGGAAAAGGTGTTGAAAAGGACCCAATAAATCGGAAACTATCTTCAATTATTGCCTCGAACCGCATTTACTTGTGGCGCTAGTCATTAATACTGCCTCACAAAGCATGCTTTATAACCCACCACGCCCTCTGCAGACGTGCGTTACAAGGCACTGGCGGGTATTTTAGCACTGTGTTAATCTTTTATTCAGTAGTGCTGAATATCTCACTTCATAGCGATTTGCTAGAGGTGATTTGGTGTTTTTCAAAGCTATGAGTTTTTTTCTTTTAATTATACTATTTTTTTTATGTAATGGGACATCTTTGTTTAAAAGTAAAGTGTAACTGAGCCATAAATGTCTTACATATTATTTAAAAGGGGAAGTTTTAGTGAAATAATGACGATCTCAGTTGGATTGTTTTTGGATTTACTGTAAGCTTATAATTGCCACGGGAAATGAAACAATGAACACAAACACACACACACACACACACACAAACACACACACACACACACACACACACACACACACACACACACACACACACACACACACACACACAAACACACACACACACAACCACACACGCACACACACACGCACACACACACGCACACACACACACACACACAACCACACACACACACACACACACACACACACACACACAAACACACACACACACACACACAAATCAAGTTTTGTTTACTACATATACCTGAAACAATGGCATCTGAAATGGCTTGATCTAACTCTCGGAAGGTTTGATAACTGCTCCACGCGCCCCCTAGCGTATTTCCTCTTCTATCGGTCTGTCTGCTCCACTGCGTCTGCACCGCTCTAAGGACTTTCCAGCTCTTGTGGGCACTGTGGTACAGAGGTAAAATGATACAATAAAACGATAGAACATCGTGATATGATAAAAGCATACAATACAATGAGCTATTATACAATACAATAAAATATATGACAATACAATAAAATATATTACGATACAATGAAATATATTGAAAAACATTAAACATTATTACAATTTGATGCAATGCAAATACGATACGAAACACCCAAACATAAAGCGATACATCACAAAAGAAGCCCCTTGTATACATAAAGTAAGCCGTCCGTTGATTACCCTGATACGATTATGTTGCAAACAAATGCAATTCAATGTAAACAAAAGTATAGTCTAGCGGAGACAATCAATGATCTGCAGTTTAATACCACATACAATTTTATGCTGTATACAACAATACAATACAACGCATACAAACGTTATCACGGAGGACGCTTATCGAGTTTCGGAGGTACATAGTTATCGTTGTAGATGGCTTGATGGGGTCGCAAGGGAGTTGTTGGGGGTGAAGGGTGTCTAGAGGCGATCCCAGTGGAGTGTGTGTGTGTGTGTGTGTGTGTGTGTGTGTGTGTGTGTGTGTGTGTGTGTGTGTGTGTGTGTGTGTGTGTGTGTGTGTGTGTGTGTGTGTGTGTGTGTGTGTGTGTGTGTGTGTGTGTGTGTGTGTGTGTGTGTGTGTGTGTGTGTGTGTGTGTGTGTGTGTGTGTGTGTGTGTGTGTGTGTGTGTGTGTGTGTGTGTGTGTGTGTGTGTGTGTGTGTGTGTGTGTGTGTGTGTGTGTGTGTGTGTGTGTGTGTGTGTGTGTGTGTGTGTGTGTGTGTGTGTGTGTGTGTGTGTGTGTGTGTGTGTGTGTGTGTGTGTGTGTGTGTGTGTGTGTGTGTGTGTGTGTGTGTGTGTGTGTGTGTGGTTTAGTGGCGTTGTTTGTAGTTTTGCGTGGTTGGATTTTGTCGTTTTTTGTTGTTGTTTTTATGGTTGAAAAGTCTTTTGTTGGTTGTTGATGTCGTTTCTGTTGCGTTGTGTATTTGTTATGTACGGGTGTTGTTGTGTTGTATGCTGTGCGTATGGGGTTAGTGTTTATGGTTGAGTTGGGTGTGTTTGGACTTCACGGTTGAATTGTTTGTGTTCAAAGGTGCTTAAGAGTTTCTTTGTTGGGTCCGTGGTAATCATGATACCTTTGATGTCCTGTGGATGTTAGTGTGTGCTTTTGTTTATGTATGTTTGTTTTTTTGTGTGTGTTTCTGTGTATTTGTGTGTTTTTTATCCATTAGTTCCTGTGTAGTTCCATGTTGTTATTAGTTTTCTGGATAATTGTGTGTAATTCTGTGTATTTCTGGGTATTTTTTGGTATTTGTGGCAACTTCCGAGTGATTCTGTGTCTTCACGTATATTTCTGTGTATTTTCACATGTCTTTGCGTGTTTTGTAACAATTGAGTAACGTGGTAATTGCTTTTTTCCAGTGTGTACTTGCTTTTCAAAGTTTTACAACATCAACACAATGTCGTCATTAACCTGCCAGTCACCAGTCGCACTGGCTGTGTGGCGCTTAGCTGTGTGGCGCTCAGCTGTGTGTGGCGCTTAGGTGTGTGGCTCGCATATGTGTGGCGCGCAGACGTGAGAATTATGACCGAGTGTGAGACTACCTCGCAATTAGTGACTCGCGACGCTGTCTCATCTTCTTGTGCAGTCTGCGTAGGTTCTTTGCGTGTTTGTGTGTGTTTCTTTGCGTGTTTGTGTGTGTTTCTTTGCGTGTTTGTGTGCGTTTCTGTGAGTGTTTGTTTGTGTTTCTGTGCGTGTTTGTTTTTGTTTCTGTGTGTGTGTGTTGTTGTGCGTGTGTATGTGTTTCTATGTGCGGAATTATTTTTATCTGTGGACTTCTACGTATGTGTTAATTGTGTTTTTGAGTGTTTTTCTATGTGGCTGTCTGTTCCTTTATGTTCTTTATTTGCTTTGAAAACTTAATTTTTTGGGGTTTGTTTGACTTTCAGACCTCTCTGTTTGATGTTCGTGCAGTTCCTTCTGAGGTTTTCCACTGTTTGTCCGTCTTTGTTCTTAATGTTTGTCATTGCGGTTTGTATTCGTGGTGTGTGTTTGCGGTTTGTTTTCATGGTTTGTGTTTGTGGTTTATGTTTGCGGTTTGTTTTCATGGTTTGTGTTTGAATGTTCGTGGTTGTCATTTTAGTTTGTGTTCAAACAACAATCTTTATTTTGTTGTTTAAAGTACCTATTTAAATTGTAAACATTTATAACATTCGAAAACGCCAAACGTCACAAAGATTACAGTTTCCGAAAGAGATCGACTTTTGCGCCTGAGTGATAATTGGGAGTCATTGTATGGCGAGTTCAATTGAGTCGATCATCGTAAAAGTTGCTCGTCTGCACACTGACGCGACACTCTCATAAACACACACATGTTAATTAGCCTCCAGCCAGACACACGTACAAACACACAACCGCATGTACCAACAAATATACCAACACACAAGCACACGTACCAATACACAAGCTCAGATGCCAGCACACATACCAATATGGATACCAAAAGACATACACACACACATACCAAACAGTACTGAGACGCTGACCACTAATGGGAAAGCACGCAATCACACGTGCATAGGTTGTAGTTGTAATTACTCACCTGCAGACTAACAATGACAATACAAACACGAATGTTATTAAAGTGGCATCAACCCCGTAAATTTTCGAAGCCACAATCTTCGCTAATCGCTCTCCCATCCACTACACCCAAGTCCACTGAAGACATCATACAACGTCCATCACACAAAACTCCCGCCGAAATTTATGACACCACCAATCAACCTCATGATATCTCCGCACACACACATATACACACACACACACACACACACACACACACACACACACACACACACACACACACACACAAACACACACACGCAGGCACGCATACACATACACACACACACACACACACACACACACACACACACACACACACGCACACACACACACACACTCCAGCCACATGATTAAACACCCAGTTGGTTCATCCTTGATAGCGATGCAACAGATTTCACCTCCCACCACCGCCATCAAAGGATAATGCAGTGATAAGGCGGTGATGAGGCAGTGATGAGGGTGATTATGGAGGTAGTGATTGAGTTTAATGACTTCTGATGATGAGGTGGATGAAGCTGATGGTGATGATGATAGTGATGATGGTGGTGATGATGATAGTGATGATGGTGGTGATGAGGGTGGTGATAGTGATGGTGGTGATAATGGTGGTGGTGGGAATGATGATGATGGTGATGATGGTGATGATGGTGATGATGGTGATGATGGTGATGCTCATCATGATGTTATGAACACATCTTGATAGAATAAAACAGTGAAACCTTTTAATGCAAATATGATTTTTCAATAATGTGACATTTTCGTAAAAATGCCACGTCTTATAAGTGTGTTTCTACTATATGCATATAGAATGAGATAAAAAGAGAGGAAAAAAGATAACTAGATAAATAAAGAGATAAAAATAGATAGAAAAAGATAAATAGATAAATAAAGAGATAAAAATAGATAGAAAAAGATAAATAGATAAATAAAGAGATAAAAATAGATAGAAAAAGATAGAAAAATAGATAGAAATAGATAGCAAAAAAGAGAAAGGTATAGAAGGAGAGGAAGAGAGATAGAAAAGAATACAAGGAGTGAGAAAGAGAAGGAACTAGAGTGGGGAGGTCGTTTTGAAAGCAATAAACGTCTGATATGAACTCTTGATTCTTTCACACCATCTCTTTTTGTCTTCTTTCCTTTTTTGTAGTGTTTGTCTCTTTGTATGCGTTTATGCGCTTTTATGTGTGTGCGTGTGTGTGTGTGCGTGTGTGTGTGTGTGTGTGTGTGTGTGTGTGTGTGTGTGTGTGTGTGTGTGTGTGTGTGTGTGTGTGTGTGTGTGTGTGTGTGTGTGTGTGTGTGTGTGTGTGTGTGTGTGTGTGTGTGTGGTTTTTTGAATTCCCATTTGTGTCCATGTGTGTGTCTGTGTGTGCCCGTATGTACTCGTGTCCTTGTGTGTGTATGTGTCATGTTATTGTGGGGGTCATGGTGATTTAAGGCATGAGATCTGTTTTAGTTGATTTAAGACGGCATAAGAAATTAATTGGTGCTTATGAGGGATGGCGAATTGGGGATAATGTATCGGAGATGGTGTGTTGGGAATGAGCGCTTGCAGGGGTTTTGGGATGTGGAGTGTATAAGCAAGGTATCCCAAGAGTATCCCATCAGTAGTGTAGTAATAAATTGCTCCATTGGAGTATGAGTGGAAAGTGGTCAGGAAGCTGTGTTGGAGGAGGTATATGAGGATAGCTTATGAGAAGTCTCAGCTCATTAGTCTCAGATTGTTGGAGGTAGGAGGACATCAGTGGAGCTTTGACCAGATCTCCTTGTGTTGTTAAGGGTGGTGGATCTTGGAGTCGTCTGTGTTGTTGTGGGACTAACATCTCCATCATCGTCATCATCATCTCACTCTTTTTTCTCAGCGTCATAATTTTTTGCATTCTTCTCTTCATTGTCATCTTTTTCTCCCTTTTTTTCTTCCATTTCTTTTCCCTACTTCATTTTTTTCTTTATCCTCTTCTTCCTTCTCCTCATCATCATCATTAGAAGGATCACGTGAGCATTAAGACGTGCATCATGCAAGCTTACAGGGGCCGTCTGAACACCGGGAGGGGGGTGTCTAATCAATGGCTTGTGTGGTGGAGTGTGTGTGTGTGTGTGTGTGTGTGTGTGTGTGTGTGTGTGTGTGTGTGTGTGTGTGTGTGTGTGTGTGTGTGTGTGTGTGTGTGAGTGTGTGTGTGTGTGTGTGTGTGTATGTGTGTGTGGTGGAGTGTGTGTGTGTGTGTGTGTGTGTGTGTGTGTGTGTGTGTGTGTGTGTGTGTGTGTGTGTGTGTGTGTGTGTGTGTGTGTGTGTGTGGTGGAGTGTGTGTGTGTGTGTGCTTACGAGCGATTTATTCATAGTTGTTTGTCGTTTAAACTTATTGTTTGAAATGCCTCATGGTAAATTTATAACTATCAGTCCTGGTAAGTGACATACTTTTGATTAAGAAGGTCACTCGATTACTTAGGAAAGGTTCTCTGCTTCGGACTCTAATTTTTGATTTAAAGCGTTTAAATTAAAATAACATAAACGCCAGACGCACAATCGCCTTCTTCATAAATTCAATGTGTAGTTTGATTTATAGTCAATCCTCGTCATATCCAACTCTTCTTCATCTTCCAGAAGGGCCTCCTCTAGATTAAAAATAAAATTTTGAAAAAAAAAACATACAAATTTTTTTCTTTTTGAATAATTAACAATTTTAATGGTCCAAAATGCATATTTACAAAAGCTTAGGGAGATTTCGGGA
>OX387250.1:1682647-1690147 GCA_947562095.1 Branchellion lobata
GATGAAGGAGGATGAAGGAGGATGAAGAAGGAGGACGAGAAGGAGGAGGACGAGGAGGATGGAGGAGGAAATTAACTAAACAAAAGTCGAACGGTTATAAGGCAACTGGCAATCACAAAAACATGAATGTTGTTGAGGCCTTCAAGACAATTCATCAAAATAACGTTTTGATTAAAAAAATGATTTTTGAATGCTGTAGAATAATTGATAAATTTGCAATGATAAAAAAAACGCCAAAGTTTTTTTATGGAAACAAAAATACTAACTGGCCTCCATCAAGCGCCATTCCATTTTGATGGGAATTGATTTTGCAAAGAAAAAAAATTTTTTAAGGGTTTTTAATGGAACTTTCACATCATGTGACAACAATAAAAACTCAACGATAAAAGGATACAAAAGGTTTAACGTTTTTAGTATGAAACAAAGATAAACTTTCATATGGAAAAACTATTTTATAAAATCCTTAAAAATGTTTTTTTTTAAAGTGCATATAGTATTGAAACATCATTTTGGGGTTTTTCAAAATCAGCCACACAATGCTCAATAAATAATTTAAAATTACCAGGAGTTTGAAAGAGTGGAAGGCCAAACCAAAGACACATATAAGATAAATAAAAACAACTCACTGCCAACAACAAAATAGTTATTATGAAACTATTAACACCAAAACCCACCGGAATACAACAACATTTAACATTTCAGCAAAAACACACCAACCTACCCAACACCAACATACACAACACCAACATACCCAACACCAACACATACAACACCAACATACACAACACCAACATACACAACACCAACACACACAACACCAACATACACAACAACAACATACCCAACACCAACACACACAACACCAACATACACAACACCAACATACACAACACCAACATACACAACACCAACACACACAACACCAACATACACAACAACAACATACCCAACACCAACACACACAACACCAACACACACAACACCAACACACACAACACCAACATACACAACACCAACATACACAACACCAACATACACAACACCAACACACACAACACCAACATACACAACACCAACATACACAACACCAACATACACAACACCAACATACACAACACCAACATACACAACACCAACTTACGCAACACCAACATACGCACGCACCTTGGCAGCACGCCTCACCATGGCAACAGCACTAAACAGCTCCACTATGTTAGATTCACCTTTCTGACGTTCTTAATAACTTTTTTTTATCACCATTTGAATATTCATCCAGCATCCCCCTCGTTATGCAACACATCCCGACCCTTTTTCTTCTTACCTCCTTTTTATTACTTTTTTAAATTTATTTTTTTATTATTTTTTTTCTTGTTTTTTTATTATTTTTTATCGTATTTTCATTTTTATTTTTTTGATTTTACTTTCGTATTTTCGTTCCTATTCTCCTTTCTTCTTCTTGCAAACACGCACACAAACACACACAAGCACATGCACACAAGCACACGCATACAAGCACACACGCATACAAGCACACACGCACACAAGCACACACCTCATCACATCCCCCACACTCATCACCCCTCCTTCATATTGCCTTTCGAACATTTGGGATTCCTCGCCACAATTGAAAATGCAGTCTCGACATAAGGGGTTTATAATCAATATTTCAAATTTTCACGTATTCTCCCCCGCATAAGACATTCATATACGATTTTTCAATAATATTCATTCTTATATTTTTTTAATGATTTTTTTAATTAAACAAATTTTTTCTTTTTAATTATCATTTCAAATTTTTTTAGAATATTTTTGTAAAATGTATTTTTAATAGGGTTATCAATCGATATTTTCGAACAATGCTGCCTCATAAACAATGCCTGACGTTCACGCAAGCCCTCGGTGCAAGAACATCCATCCATCAGTGAGGGAGGAAGAATGAGGGATGATATGATGGATATCTGTATGAATGAATGAATGATTGAATGAATTAATTAATGGTTAATGAATGAATGATTAATGAAAGAATGAATGCTTAATGAATGAATGCTTAATGAATGAATGATTAATGAATGAATGATTAATGAATGAATGATTAATGAATGAATGATTAATGAATGAATGATTAATGAATGAATGATTAATGAATGAATGAATGTTTAATGAATGAATGTTTAATGAATGGGTGGATGAGGCTTTTGATGAATGGAAAGATAACAAAATGGTTAGACAAAGGGATGACTAGGTTGATAAGTGAGGAAATGATGCATGGATACATGAATGCATGAATGCATGGATGCATGAATGCATGGGTAAATATATGCATGCATGCACGAATGGATGCATGGATGATCTACCGGTGCCCATGTCAGCTGTACGGAGGGACGAAGCATGAAGTTGGAAGATTCCTTGCGGCTGCTGCGGAGTGCAAGGAAGAGTTGCTGATGGCACTGCATCCTTCAATCACTCACGAATCACAGATTGTTGAATCTTTCTCAAAGTTCAACTTCGCCATGACTACTCCTTTGTCTCTCAACCTATCTTTTAACAACCTATCAACTAACTAATAACCCATCAACAGTCTCTTTCGATCTTTTTTACATTTTTTTTTCAATTTTTTTTTTCATTGAGACTGACTTTGATTGGAGGCACATCAAAGGGACCTGATTGATCAAATGTACCTTTTCAAGCTTGGTGAATTTAAAATAATTGAAACTTTTAAGTAGAGTTCATATTTATTTTTAAATTCTTCAAAGCCTCCTTTATACTTTCCTCAAGCCGCCTGCAACACCACTCCCTATCAAACCTTAAAAAATCAAATTGTTTTCTTTTGAACTTGAGTTGATAAAAGTCAAATAGAAATAAAGACTGATTTTAAACAGAATAAAATATTGGAAGCTTTAAAAACTTTCGATCGACCCAAGACTGCGCCGTTCCACCGCACACCACCACCGAAAGCCTTCCACAAACACCACAAGCCTTTTCCAATCTTCTTCCAAAATTCAAACTTTTTTTTCCACCTAAGTTTTCATTCTTTCTTTTTTCCATCCACCCATCCACCCATCCACCCCTTCTTCCATCCACCCATCCACCCATCCACCCCTTCTTCCATCCACCCATCCACCCCTTCTTCCATCCACCCATCCACTCACCTTTCCATCCACACATTTCTTCATACTTCAATTTTCACATCCATCTTTCTTTTCATTCTTCTTTCCATCCACCCATTCTTTCATGTTTCCATACTTCCATCCATCCATCAACCCATCCTTACACTTTTCCATCCTTTTCACTCCTTTATCCTTCCATCCTTCCATCCACCCATCCTTCCACTTTTCCATCCACCCATCCTTCCACTCTTCCATCCTTCCATCCACCCATCCTTCCACTTTTCCATCCTTCCATCCACCCATCCTTCCACTCTTCCATTCTTCCATCCACCCACTCTTTTATGTTCTCATCCACTAATCTTTCCATCCCTCCATCCATCCATCCACCCATACTCCCGTTCTTCCATTCTTCCATCCATCCATCCATCCATCCATCCATCCATCCATCCTTCCATCCCCCTATCCCCCCATCCACCCCCTCTTCCACCCATCCTTCTTTCTGAAGTCTCCCCACCTCTCTTTTGCACTTTTTCCGAATAATATGAATAATAATAATAAATATTCATCTTATTATTCTTATTTTTATTAAATATTCCTTTCCTGCCTTCAAAAAGCCAACAGCCTTTGTCCTAATTTGTTTTTGTATTGCTTTTTTATTACTTTTATTATTTTTCCTATTTATTTTATTATTGTTTCTTTTTTTTTTCTTTTATTATTTCTATTTATTTTTTTTTCTTTTATTATTTCTTTTTTTTTTCTTTCATTATTTCTATTTTTTTTTTTTTTTTTTTTTTCTTTTTATTTTTTTTTTTTTTCTATTCATTTTTATGTTTCTGTTATTCTCAGTTCTAATAATATTATTCCTTCTATTACTCATTACATTATTATTTTTATTATTATTATTATTATTATTATTATTATTATTATTATTATTATTATTATTATTATTTTATTATTTTTATTTTTTTTTTCATGTTATAGTAATAAATTTTTTTTCAATAGTTCTCTCTTCCTATAATTATTTTTTTCTATTAAAATTTTGTTGAAGTTCACTTTTGGTTTTTTCGCATATTTCTTTGATAGCCTTTTCATTATATGTTTATTGCTGTCGATCTGGTTTTTTTGGTTCACCGTTATAAAATCAATTTCCATGTTAAATTTTTGAAAACATTTTGCGTTTTTGTCGTTTTGTTTCGATGTTTCTACACATACAAACTTCCATTTCAAATGTTTAAAAATCAAAACAACAACAAAACATATTTTGTTTCAACACCAATCGTTCGTTAGTTTTTTCATTTCAAATGTCATATTAAGTTTTCAACAAACTTCAGCATCAGTAGTCAAGCGCCTTTGAGGCAACCTGGTTTGCGAACTGTGCGCTATAACAAATTTTACATTCATTCATTCATTCATTCATATATTAATTTATTAATTTATTCATTCATTCATTCATTTATTAATTTATTCATTCATTCATTCATTCATTCATTTATTAATTTATTCATTCATTTATTCATTCATTCATTCGTTTATTTATTTATTCATTCATTCATTCATTCATTTAACATTCCACTCACTTTTTCAAAATGATTCTTATCCGATATCACATCATTTAAAAATATTGTTATCAATTATCAATATTTCGCAAGTTATTTTTCCGATATAAAGCATTCCTCAATTTCCACCCAAGTCTTTCCCCAATAAACTTTTATTCCCTGCGCTAAAGGCTTTAGCACTTACCTCAGGTAACCTGACACCATCAACGGCGCCAGCATCAACAGCATCCCTGCCTTCTCCATTACATTGATAAGAACATCTTTTCAAAATAACTCATCCCCATCAAAAGCAAATCAATTGTCAGCTCGAGAAATTTTTTTTTCTTTTTTTTTGAGGGTTTTGAGTAATTTTTTTGTTTTTTTTTTTTTTAAATAATTTTGCAAAAATAGTCAATTTCTGACATATCCAACCTGTTTTTTCAAACAAAGTTGGTGGTAGTTTTTTTTTTCTAATTTTTTACGTCAAAAATATTTTCCAATATTGAAATTTTATTTCCACAACTGACATCTTTCAAACAAGCCAACCCGTGCGAGTCCAGAGAAATTTTCCTGTTATGAAAAACACTCCGCTATATAATTTAGCTTTTTCACGTGTTTTCATTTTTTATTTTTAAAAATAAAGACGTGTTTGGTTTGCAGGGGCACAATTGCATGCAGGAAGCAATCTCTGTATGAGTCATGAGGCTATTTTGTTGTGGTATTGTTGTTGCTGTTGTTGTGGTGTTGTTGTTGTTGTTGTTGTTGTGGTGGTGTTGTTGTTGCTGTTGTGGTGGCGTTGTTGCTGTTGTGGTAATGTTGTTGCTGTTGTGGTAATGTTGTTGTTGTTGTGGTGTTGCTGTTGCTGTTGTTGTTTTGATGGTGTTGTGCTTTTGCTGGCGTCGTGGTGAGGTTGTGTTGTTGTTTCTGTTGTTATTATTTTCATTCTTACGATTTACTTTCAGCTACTGTTACAAACAACAAAGAGCTTGTTCCTCCGGTGTCAGTGTCACGGTGTCATTGTGTCATTGTGGGGTGCACCTCCATGGAGTAGTTCGTGTCATGAGGCATTCAAAATGCACTAAAAGGTTTAGGGGCACTTGAAGGATGAAAATAATTAATAAAATAAAAAAAAACAAAAAATAATAATGAATAATTGAAAAATAAAAAAAATTAAGAACGAATTTGAGACGAATGATCTAACATTTGTTTGAAATGACTCCTGAACGATCTCATTACTTCATGCATTCATGCATTCATTTGTCCATTCATTCATTCATGAATTCATTTGTTCTTTCATTCATTCATGCATTCATTTGTTCATTCATGCATTCATTTGTTCATTCATTCATTCATTCATTCATTCATGCATTCATTTGTTCATTCATTCATTCATTCATTCATGCATTCATTTGTTCATTCATTCATTCATTCATTCATTCATGCATTCATTTGTTCATTCATTCATTCATGCATTCATGCATTCATTCATTTATTCATTCGTTTGTTCAATCAATCACTCATTCATGAGTACATTCGTTTATTTCAGAGTTTCTTTATGCACTCACACATTGCACCTTTGCATTCTGACTCACGTCACAAAATTGACTCAACACATCTCTTGTATTAAACTTGCCTCCATAACGTCCGCATTCGAGTGCAATCCCACGCCTCTCAACTAATTACTGAGCGCTACATCAATGTGTAACCTTGGAAACAATCCATAAGCATTGATTCTCATCTCTCTCGCAACATTTTCCTTCCTGTCACCTCTTCGGTTCCCCCTCCATCCTTCCTTCCTTCCTTCCTTCTTTACTTCCTTCCTTCCTTCCTTCCTTTCTTCCTTTTTTTTTTTCCCTCCTTCCTTCGTCTCTTTCTTCTTTCCTTCCTTCCTTCCTTCCTTCCTCCTTCCTTCCTTCTTTCCTTCTTTCTTTCCTTCCTTCTTTCCTTCTTTCCTTCCTTTCTTCCTTTATTTTCCATCTTTTCTTACATCTGAACTCATTTTTAATTACCAAATCACCACACACCTCTCTTCACCGCCTTTCCATCACAATCCACCAACCATACCTTCTCACTCATCTTCATGCATTTTCACCCTCTTTACTCACGCTAGCATCACCACCACCACCACCAACACTGCCACCCCAACAAGCAGTCATTCGCTTACTATCTTATACCTTTCAATTCACACTACTTCCACCTTCCTTCACTTTTTCATCCTCCCCTTCTTCCACCCTTTCACCCCTCTTCTTTCTACGCCTCACCTTTCAACCTCTCTCAAACCCCACCACACACCACCACTCTCAAGGGAAATCCAAGTCTTTTTCATTTTTCCTGCAAACAACAACGCACCATTATCACTTTTCATTGCCTTTTGAGGTTACTTCTGATGCATTTTTCTTCTGCCATTCCAGTTCCACTCTTTCATACGCACATAAAGTTCCTTTTTCAGTTGTTAATTCGTTTTTAACTTTGACGTGAGTCTGGCGAATTGCATCGTATCATAACTAACAAGTATGCACTTGGATATGTAGTGCGACTTGTTATTATTTATTTTTGTATACTTCACTATGCAGTTTTGTTTTTATTGTTTCAACTTATTTTTTTATTTCATATTCATCAATATATTTTTCATATTAACTCCAATACTTGCCAACGAATCCGCTCATTACTCTTCATACGTCCACCGGCAAGTATTGATACTTCCAGCCGTAGTTCCAAGCACGGCTAGTGTGCATGCGAGTGGGAATCATTAAAGCATTAACAAGGCAGGGCTGGGCAGAAAAAGTGGAGCGCACGGTGCAGACACAGGAGTTAATCAAAGGCTTTTGAGTTTCTGTGTTCTTTTATGTGTTCATAAA
>OX387250.1:1707647-1720147 GCA_947562095.1 Branchellion lobata
CTTGTTGCATGTTGCATGTTGAGGTTGTGTGTTGATGTTGATTTTGCATGTTGCATGTTGAGGTTGTGTGTTGATGTTGATTTTGCATGTTGCATGTTGAGGTTGTGTGTTGATGTTGATTTTGCATGTTGCATGTTGAGGTTGTGTGTTGCATGTTGCATGTTGCATGTTTCAAGTTGGTTTTGGATTTTGAAGGTTACATGCCACATATTGAATCTTTGAGCCTATTCCATGTCCTTATCGAAGTTATCGCTTAACAACAAAACACAAACAACGCATTAAAAAGACCTCCTGTCGACATGTATGAGCGCTTAAAACACCGGCTGTGAAGACATTAAAATTCTTGTCACTACTGGCCAATAAAACCGTTTCTCTGGAGGTCTGTACTATTTAGAACACGGCGCTACATGATTGCCGAGCACAGTTCAGAGTCTTCAAATGTATATGCACTAATATATCTTTTATATGCTACAAAGTCACAGATCGTTAAGGTCTCATAAGGTGATGGTAAGTATCACATTACATTCAGTACCACATACATCACGTATTAATTACCTTGTGAGATCGGGTTTATGAAGACTTAAGGAGCTTGCATTCCGATTTTCATGTCTTGTGACGCTTCAAAGACAGTCAAGGTCCTTGGTTGTGTTATGGTGTCAAAGAGGCCATGGTGACCTTGTGTGGGGTGAGAAGAGACCTGTGAAGGATTTTGAGTACGGGTTTTATTGTATGGAAGGAGCTAAGGAAAGCTTGTACTGATGTATAGAGGGAACCATGATGACGAGGTGTTCAAGCGGTTACAGAAGCGGTGTGTGAAAAGAAGTGATGGAAGGTTGGTCTGTGGGAAAAGATGAGAAGTTTATGCATGGAGAGACCAAAGATTGATGGGTGGAATGAGATCAAAGAGTGGTTGAGGCCATCAAGACGACAGAAGACAACGTGAGGAATCACCACAGCAACAAGGTTCTTTGAAGGCCTCACTGATTCATGGCCAGCATGCATTGATGCTCTTCGCTGCATCAGTCGTCGCTTTCTTGTTGTTATTGTTTCTTGTTGTTATTGTTTTTTGTTATTGTTTTTTGTTGTTATTGTTTTTTTGTTTTTGTTTCTTGTTATTGTTTCTTGTTGTTAGTGTTTTTTGTTGTATTTGTCTTGTTGTTTGTACTTTTTTTTGTTTCCGCCTCTTGTTGTGTATCATGTGTTTTTGTATTTTATAAAAACCTAAAAAATTCAAACGGAAATCAGCACGACATAGGTGCATAGCTTGAGGGATGACTGTATGCTTGGTAGCCTCTGTATGTTCACTTCAGTTTTCCCCTGTATGTAAATTCTTAAGATGGTTAAGTGCTTGAATTACTCTTGTGATTTCATGTGGGAGTTTTCTTTCACGCTGTAGATGCTGTAACACCGTTGACTCCACAACCACTCTGTTGTTGCAGACACTTGTAGAGTAGTGGTCCCGTCATAGACACAGGGTGGTTGATGCACGAAAGTTTGATGAAGATTATATAGCGTTCAACAAATTAGTCGCCTTAATGTTTATGTTCCCATGCTCGAAGGTAGCTGACACTCGTTGAACGATTGAGTACATTTTAATTTCACCTCTGGTGCATACTTAATGACAGTGGGGAAGCCTCACCTAGGTTCGAGCGGTCGTATGATGCATGGCAGATTAAGCGACACCACTAGTTCAGTAATAGGTGCTGTTGTCCCAGCGACCCAGCGACACTGTCCTTACAAACACCACAAGTTGTTCGGTCGTAATTTCGTATTCAACGCGCACACCGCCGTGATTTTACTTCTATGCCAAGTGCACCATAAGTTACAAGATGCACTCGAGTACAGCGACAAGGCGGAGATTAAGAAGGTGTTGCGGCCCGGTTGCTTTGGATGCGACAGTCTTCAACATGTGTGCCTTGATCAACCATTGAGAAGCGACGTTCAGGTTCAACGTGAGTTAAGCACGTTGTCGTGTGGCGTGCCTGGATGCGGGTGCTTGCGGCTTCAACGTACGCAGGTGCCTCGTGCACACATGGAACAACAACCATTTGTATTGGAACACGCGAATGTGGAAGAAATGAGGCATGCACACACACACAAACAGACACACACACACACACACACAAACAGACACAAACAGACACACACACACACACACACACACACACACACACACACACACACACACACACACACACACACACACACAAGCAGTTGGAGATAATTATAGGTGACCACTGGTTCGAGAAGGACTCAACGGGTGGTGCACCTGACTGTTTGCTTGTATCCTTGAATAATTAATCCTGTCTTTGTTTGTCCGTGTGTTTGTTTGCGTGGATTGGTCGTTTGATCACCCGCAAGGATTGTGTCATAAGCTGACAAAAAGTTACTCAATAAAATATAATAAAATAAACGCAGAAAAAGCACTGAAGTGAACTTAAAAACTAGTCATCTAAAAAAAGTGAAGCGCTCAAGCGAAACAGAAATTAAATAAAAATAAAATGAAATGATACAAATTTGAAAAAATAGAATAAAAAAACAATAAAAAAACAATAAAAAATAATAAAAAACAAAAAAAAACAAAAGAGAAACAATAAAAAGGAACGAGGGGATAAAATGGAGGGTGTCATAACACGAAGCTTGGTCTTCAAGGAGCATGGGAGCATGCGGAGGAAGAGGAGGAAGAGGAGGAAGAGGAGGAAGAGGAGGAAAGAAAGAGAAAAAAGAAAAGGAACATGAGGAAGAAAAAGATGATGATGATGATGATGATGAAGATGATGATGAAGAGGAGGAGGAAGAGGAGGAAGAGGAGGAAGAGGAGGAAGTGTAAAAGGAGAGAAAAAAGATGAGGAGGAAAAGGAGGAGGAGGAAGAGAAAGAGGAAGAAGGAGAGGAAAAAGAAGAGGAAGAGGAAGAGGAAGAGGAAGAAGAAGAAGAGGAAAAAGAAGAAAAGGAGGAAAAAGAAGAAAAAGAGGAAAAAAAGAAGGAAGAGGAGGAGAAGAAGATGGAAAACAAGTGCTGTGATGCATCCATCAGCTCCCTTGCCACCACTTCGATTGATCCTGCCAGCGTCCTGGTCATAGAATTTTATATAAGTTAATTTCCAATTGAACAAATAGTTTTTTTACTAATTGTAGTACTAGTAGTAGAACTAGTAGTAGAACTGGTAGTAGAACAAGTAGTAGAACTAGTAGTAGTACTAGTAGTAGAACTAGTAGTACTAGTAGTAGAACTAGTAGTACTATTAGTAGAACTAGTAGTAGAATTAGTAGTAGTACTAGTAGTAGTGCTAGTAGTAGTACTAGTAGTAGTGGAGTAAGCAGGAGTGATAAATTTATCTACAACTGCTAGTATAGTAATAGTCGTGGTAACACCAATTCCGCAGTACATACACAAGACTGATCACAAATCTACGAAGCAATTGTTCGTGCTGTTGGCGGTAATAAGTTATTAGCCGTCATAACGCTTATGAGTGATCGGTTGCGGATTGTTCGGTTGAACGTTTGAAAGATCATTCAACAAAACTCCCATTAACTCCCCTGCCTGATTTATTCGAAACGTCTTGTTAACATTTATGCCTGAGGTACGGCAAGTTACTGAGAATTGCTTTGCACCAAAGCAACAAAGAATATATATTTCACTTCCTCCCGCTATTTTATTTTGACACGCTCCTGCTACCACGGGTGCCATGGTAACGTGATGGATGTTCTAATCATTGCTGCATCTTCATCTATTCTTCAATTAATCAATACAAAGAATGCATTCAGAGAAGAAAGCTATTAATCAGTCTAAGAAATGTGATTAGTCCACTTGGAACGTAATTAAATGAGCGTGGTATGGATTTGAATGAATACAATGCAATATAATATAATACAATACAATACAATACAATACAATACAATACAATACAATACAATACCATACAATACAATACAATACAATACCATACAATACAATACAATACAATACAATACAATACAATACAATACAATACAGTACAATACAATACAATACAATACAAAAACGAATATTATTATAGTGGCATTAACCCCGTAGAGTTTCGTGGCCACGAATGATTATGATCATGAAACTATTAACATTGAACATGGTAGTTATTTTGAAAATATTATGAATGGAGTAATTATGAGTGGAACCAATGAGGATTTAAAATGAATTAATTAAATTAATGAAAATATCCAGAATATATGTGGAATTAATAATAAATATTAAAAATAAGAATTTAATTAACATGAATAATACATATATGAATGATATTAATAATAATAATGATAATAATAATAATAATAATAATAATAATAATAATAATAATAATAATAATAATAATAATAATAATAATAATAATAATAATAATAATAATAATAATAATAATAATAATAATAATAATAATAATAATAATAATAATAATAATAATAATAATAATAATAATAACTAATAATAATAATAATAACTAATAATAATAATAATAATAATAATAATAATAATAATAATAATAATAATAATAATAATAATAATAATAATAATAATAATAATAATAATAATAATAATAATAATAATAATAATAATAATAATAATGAGTATTATGAAAAAAATTATTTAAAAAAAGAATAAATAATAATGAATATTATGAACAAATAATAATAGAATAATTTAAAAAATGAGATTTCATAAAATTTGACTATTAAATGTAATTGGCAGGAAACCGTCATTCAAGCTCCTTGTTTAACGCATTGCTCTGACCTTATTTGAGATTTTTTCACTGATTGAAGCTGATCTTGTGTTTTATATTTTTTCTCTGCCTTTTCAATGCTTTATTTTTGCAAGATTCCAGCTTGCTTTTTTAATAGCTGGATGCTGTTGTGATGGGTTTGTATAGTTGCATTATTATCATTGTTGTTGTCGTTTTATTGTTATTGTTATCGTTTTTATTGTTGTTGTTATTGTTGTTTTTTTTTATATTGTTGTTGTTTTATTGTTGTCTTTTTTTATTGTTGTCTTTTTTTTATTGTTGCTGTTTTTATTGTTGCTGTTTTTATTGTTGTCTTTTTTTTATTGTTGTTTTTTATTGTTGTTGTTTTTATTGTTGTTGTTTTTATTGTTGTTGTTGTAGTTTTGTGGTTATGGTTGTTGTATTTCCGTTGTACAGTTCTGTCCTTCTCTCGAAAATCTTTCTGGTGATTATTTTTTCAAAATGTTCAAATTGATGTGCTTTTAATGAAATTTTGAGATATAATTTTTCATCGCTCACTCTCGGGTCAACAGGGAGTCAATCATCTTATCCTACCGACCAATCCATTCCAAAAAATCTACCTTAAAATCCCATCAAACTTTCAAGTTTAATCTAAAAAAATCATCAAAAAGAACAAAACTTTTGACGTTTTTAAAAAAAAAATTTCAAATTTTTTATTTCTTCGTCAAAATTTTCGAAAAAATTAGGTTTTTCAAACCATTCAAAGCGTTATAATCTTTTTTGAACATTTAAACTGTTATTAGAATTAATATTATATTAATAATTAATATTATTAGGAACATTGAGTAATTATTCTCAACTTAGCTACCTGAATATTAATCATAAATATGAACCAATATATTTATTAATTACAATACAATACAATACAAACACCGATACTATTATAGTGGCATTAACCCCTTAGAGCTTCGAGGCCACGTTTGTTTTTCTCTCTTTCATAAAACCCCACATAAATAATAATACTTCTTACTACTCATCTCCATTATCTTCAGTATTCTGTTTCTTTTGTTATTTCCATCTCGGCCATCTCCTCCACAGAGTGAGCTGTCGCAGATGCTACAGCGACTGTCGGAGAAGGCCAAGTCAGGCACCGAGTTCATCGCCCGTCTCAAGGGACTCCAGGAGACTGCGGAGGTGGGAGGGGCTGGTGGCTGTTTGGATATTTCTTTGTTAGCTTGTTTGTTTGTTTGTTTGTTTGTTTGGCTGTCTGTTTGGCTGTCTTTTTGGCTGTCTGTTTGTTTGGATGTTTGGATATTTCTTTGTTAGCTTGTTTGTCTCTTTGTTTGTCTGTTCTTTTTTTTCGGTTCTTTGTTTGTTTGTTTTTTTTTAAGTTATTTTTTTCAGGTTGTTGTGTAATCTAAAAATTTCAAGTAAACTTATTTTGTTATTATCATCATTGTCGTTATTCTCATTTTCATGTTTCATTTTTTTCATTTTTATTTCCTTTTTATTTTAGTTGTTTTTTGTTGTTTCATTGTTGTTTCATTGTTGTTTTTTTGTTGTTTTTGTTGTTTCATTGTTGTTTTTTGTTGTTTCATTGTTGTTTTTTGTTGTTTTTTTGTCTCAGAAAGGTCAAAGTTTGTGGGTGTTGAGAGGCTCCGTTTATGTTGCAAGTGGTGCTGGGTAGTGGTCTGTGTTGTGTGGTGAGTTATGCACACGTGGGGCTTTGTGCGTTTAATTTTATTTGGCTTATATTTTATGCTAATGTGATGAATTTTTTTCGTGTGGTGAGTTTAGGGGGTTTTTTTAATATTTGCGGCCCCGATAAGATGTGTTAGTTATGGTGGGTATGTTCACGCGATTTTGTGTGTGTGTTGTGTGTGTGTGTGTGTGTGTGTGTGTGTGTGTGTGTGTGTGTGTGTGTGTGTGTGTGTGTGTGTGTGTGTGTGTGTGTGTGTGTGTGTGTGTGTGTGTGTGTGTGTGTGTGTGTGTGTGTGTGTGTGTGTGTGTGTGTGTGTGTGTGTGTGTGTGTGTGTGTGTGTGTGCGTGCGTGCATGCGTGCGTGCGTGCGTGTATTGTGTTGGCACATATGAGAATTACTCAAAATTTATTTAATCTCGTTCAATCTAAATACCCTTCTACACGGGCCACTTTATATAGCGCAATATTTGTATAATTTTTTCATTAATCTGTTTTAGAATTCCAATTTCGTGCAAACGCTTTTTTCCTCTTTTATATTTCTTCATTTTTTGAATTTTCAATGAAACTTTTCACTTTCTTTGTTTCTTAGTCAAAATATCTTCTTTTCAAATCTTTCCAATATCTTCTTTCTCCTCACCTCACAGCCCTCCCCCCCCCCCATTCTGCAGTTAATAGCTCTGCTGGGGTCCTATTTCGTAACTGGAGATTAATTCTCCAACACCCTTCCTCATAGCCAGCCCATATTTCGCTGGCAGATGTGTCCATGCATGGCCCGACGCATTAATATGAATAACGCCCAGGGGGTGTGGGGAGTTGAAGTCGTGACGCGGTGCGGACACAACACCCCACAACGTTGCATTTTCAATGATCCTTAAATGTTTAATTATTGTTTCGTGAAAATAAAAGTATAAAAAGACGAAGAAAAGGCTTTGGAATTAATTACGAATTGAAGGGTTGTTGAGTGAACTTAAAGAATGAAGCGCCACATAAGGGAACAACAGAGATGGCACGTCAAGAGAGGCAGCTCAAGGTAATGGCGTGTGTTCTATTGCTTCCACCTCCTTCCTCTGTCTCATTACAATTTCGGGAACTTTTTTTGAGTCTTAATGAGGTCTCCATCCACTGCTGTTTCCATAAATCACCCACAACAGTTCGCTTATTAATTAATCGCCTGTGATTGGCTGTCGACGCATCACGTGTTACATCACGTGCTATTTCGAGATGGCGCGGAATCAATTGTCGACAAGCACTCTGGCTAATGGCGCTCCGATTAATCACTCCTGGTGTCGTAACCTTCACGAGCCCCGCGAGACCCTCTCGTACGTCCAGACGAGCCTGTCTGGACGTACGACTTCTTATCAGAGCCCCTCGTACCATCGCCATCATGGACTACATAAATAAACACGTAGGGAAGTTTTATTTGATGGCGAAATCGGATTAAAGGGTGGTTTATTTGATCAAAAGAAGCAGTCAATTCGAGGGAGAGGAAGTCAAAACAAACAAAGAGGAGCCTGCATGTACGCGTCAGGAGTGCTAGGAGTTGTGTGGTCCCTGGGAGGGATTGAAGGTGGGATGGGGAAGGATGAAATGGGGATGAAGAGGGATAAGGAGGGACGAAGTGAGGATGAAGAACGATTGAAGTTAGGATGGGAAAATGAGAAAGGGGATAAAAGTGGATGAGAAAGGGGATAAAAGTGGATGAGATAGAGAATGGGAAATGGATGGACGAGTTGATGAAGAAGAAGTGGATGGAGAAAATGAAAAAAGAATGAATGGAGGAGGTGGCTGAAAAAAGACGATGGAAATTAAACGAAGTCTCGTCAGTAGAAGTGATGAGATGATCTATATCGAGTCTGACAACTTAACGATATGACTGCATGAAACTGACCCAAAGAGGGATATGTGGATGGGATGAATCTGAAAAGAATGAGGATAAATGCGTCGAGGTCTTATTTAATTGCTGATAAGTCAGGCGCCACCTTATCTAATGATAAGGTGCCATCAAGGCGTTCAGGATGTTTATCAGGCGGTCTTCTCTTCTTCATCCCCATCGCCACCCTTCTCATCTCTGCAACCTTACCCTCCCAGCACATCTGTTCTAATTTAGATTGATCACGTGTCGCTTTATTACGTTATATTGTGCTCTATTCATTCACTTCATATTAGATTGGGTTCGCGTCTATTGTTTTTAATTTGTTTAAAATCAATTATTCTTAATTTAATTCTTTCTTTAAAATTAACTTTTTTTTTCTAACTTACGTAATTATTTAAAATTTATTTTTCAAATTCTTCTTGCGGTGCTTTATTTCATCATCATTTCGAATAACTGATGTTTCAATTCACCTTCTTTGTGTCTTTCTCTAGCACTTCATTTCAATTTATTCGCCTCATTCATTACCACCTCCACAATGTTTTTCCACACAAATCACCTCGCCCATTATTTATTGCCACTCTTAAATTTTATATAGAAACAACTCAATTTTATGGATTTTTCTTCCAAAATAATTGTTTTTAAACGATTTTTATCACAAAAAATGTTTTAAAATTTAAATTTTTACCCTTCAACACCCACACTTCAACAACCACACTTCAACACCCACACTTCAACACCCACACTTCAACACCCACACTTCAACACCCACACTTCAACACCCACACTTCAACACCCACACTTCAACATCCACACTTCAACACCCACACTTCAACATCCACACTTCAACACCCACACTTCAACACCCACACTTCAACATACACACTTCAACACCCACACTTCAACACTCACACTTCAACACCCACACTTCAACACCCACACTTCAACACCCACACTTCAACACTCACACTTCAACACCCACACTTCAACATCCACCCCTCAACACCCACACTTCAACATACACACTTCAACATCCACGCTTCAACATCCACACTTCAAAACCCACACTTCAACATCCACACTTCAACATCCACCCCTCAACATCCACACATTAACATCCACCCTTCAACATCCACCCTTCAACATCCACCCTTCAAAATCCACTCTTCAACATCCACCCCTCAACACTCACACTTCAACACCCACACTTCAACATCCACACTTCAACATCCACCCCTCAACATCCACACATTAACATCCACCCCTCAACATCCATCCCTCAACATCCACCCTTCAAAATCCACACTTCAACATCCACCCCTCAACACCCACACTTCAACATCCACACTTCAACACCCACACTTCAACACCCACACTTCAACATCCACCCCTCAACATCCACACTTCTAAACCCACACCTCAACACCCACACTTCAACACCCACACTTCAACATCCACACTTCAACATCCACCCCTCAACATCCACACATTAACATCACACCTCACTTCAAAATCCCACCACACCACGTCGTACCCACCTCTTTCACAGTCCAACTACACAACTCTGGAGGCGAAGGTTTACAAACAGTGTGACCAGCTGATTGAGGTGAGCCTTCACTAACTCCATTTGATTTTATCTATCTTCCAAAGACTAAAAATGTTTTTTCGTGTTTTCATTTTTTCTACGGATTCCATTTTTTTCTTCTACAAAAAAAAACAGGTATGTACTGTCTAGTGTATAATTGCCAATGACACCACCAACAACTTACAATCACTCTTAACCATCAAGACACCACTCCCATCACCACTACCACCCACCACCCCCCACCACCAACCACAACCACCCACCACCACCCACCACCAGGCGATAGAGAAGCAGAAGCAGAAGTTCTCGGCAGTGCTGGAACAGGAGAGGACTGCGAAGATGCAGGCTTACCGCGAGCAGATGCTCCACTGCTCCTCCAAGGTGCAGCGCTCTACAGGACTCATTCAGTTCAGCATTGAGGCCCTCAAGGAAACTGACTCCACCTCTTTCTTGCAGGTCTTTTCAATTTCTATTCATATGCTTCTGATGTTCTCACTGATCTCCACTAATGCTTTGAATCGCTATGATGTTTTCATATGCTCTCGTTCCATCCACCTGTGCTCCAACCCTCACTCACTGCCGACCATTGTTAAGTCAGCTCTTACCTGGAGTTTCAATGCTGCGTCCAACATCTCTGCAACCACTGTACATCCTTCCTCTCCCAAGTCTCTTGTTCACTATCTCCACCACCCCCAAACGCTCCCACCAGCACTACCTCTACCATCCTAATTCAGCCACCACTCAAACCACAAACACCTCCAAGTCACTCCAACAACCACTCCAACCATCCCTCCTTCCACCAAGCCAACAAGCCCAACTATCATCACCACAACCCCACCAGATCTCCACAAGCCTGTTGGACAAGGTGGCAGAGGCGGATTCGAACTTCATCCGGGAGGTTGAGTTTGAGGCGAGAACCTCTCCTGACTTCGAGTATCGAGTCGAAACTGCTAGAGTCCTGAGGTCCATTGATGCGCTAGAACTAATCCAGATGAAGAGTGAGTATTGTGTGCGTTTTGTTGTGCGTGTGTTGTGGTTGTGGGTGTGTTGTGGTTGTGGGTGTGTTGTGGGTGCGTTATGGGTGTGTTGTAGGTGTGGGTGTGGGTGTGTTGTGGTTGTGAGTGTGTTGTGGGTGTGTTGTGGGTGTGTTGTGGGTGTGTTTTTGGTGTGTTTTGGGTGTGTTGTGGGTGTGTTGTGGGTGCTTTGTGGGTGTGGGTGTGTTGTGGTTGTGGGAGTTTTGGGAGCGTGTTGTAGGTGTGGGTTGTTTTTGTTGTGCATGTGGATGGTTGTGCATGTGGATGGGCTGTTGAGAACGTGCATTTTCTTAAAAAGATTTTCAACGTGCTTTTTTAAAGATAAGCATAAAGCGCCTGACACTCTCAATTTGGAATTATTCAAAAGTTGTTAAACCTTTCTTTGCAAATCTTCGGTAAATGTATTGAAAGCGGAATGGGAAATATGATTGATTTTCGTGGGTTGTGGTCGAAGGGTGTCAGTTTGAGGAATGCCAGTAGGGTTTTAATTTCTCAGAAGGGGGCAGTTCATGCAATGAATAGTGCCGTACGAAGGACTTGGTTTTTCAATTTAAATTCAAAATAACTTTTTCACCTCTCCACACAACTGCGAGGTGTTTGGTTCTTAGTCCTCACCAACAACTTTTCTAGCCATTATTATTATACAAGGAACTATCGAGGTGCGAGTGTTGTGAAGGAAAAGGAGATAATGATTGTGTTGAAAGGGCGATGTTTAATGTAAACTCATAAAATAGATTAATATTTAAATTAATATTCCTATTTAATATGCAATTAACACGTCATTTATCTTTTATTATGAAAAAATGTTGTGAATTGATTAACAAAAAATTGAAATTGAAACGCGAATGAAATATGGCGATGAGGTTTGTGGACTAGTTGTGTATAATTTTTGAATTTCACCCCAGACGGCCAAGATAAGGGTGAGCTATGTTAGACATCGTTCACTTTTAGTTTCTCTTTTCTGTCTTATCACTGATTTTCAAAATCTTCAGACACTTTCTAATTTCAAAAATGATTTTCTCCCCCGTTCTGAACTCCATATTCATAGACTTTGAGTTCGAAGTTAACTTTTTGAGTTTAAAATTTAACAAAAATGTTTTAAAATATTTATCTTCAATTTAAAATTTCATTTTTAGTTCAAAAAATCGCTATTTAAGCTTTAAAATTTAATTTTTTATGTTCCGTTATATCAAAAAATTATTTTCCAGAATGTTCTTTTCAATACCGCATCAATTAATACACCCGAAGCGCCTTTTTTTTTTCTTTGCGAAGTTGAAGAATATTTCCAGACACGAATTTTTAATTTAATTAAAATGTTAAAAAGAACCAACGTTCTTAAGTTATTATTTTTCTAACGTCATACTTTTCTGCCTTCATTTACATGCAGTCAAGAATTTTGATAACAACTTTTCACTCTTGCACTAGCATCCTTGCTCTTTCTCCACTTATCTCCCTAATTCAATCACACCTCGAAGGGACCTCACCACATCTTTGAAAACGAAAAGTATCATCGCAAAGATTTTTTTTCATTAGTTTAATGCGCTTTTGTGCTTGTTTTTTGCCACGAAAGTGCCATCAAAGCTCTGAGCACTCTTACACTTCG
>OX387250.1:1725147-1740147 GCA_947562095.1 Branchellion lobata
AATTTCACTCCTTCCTTCGTGAACCTCCATCTTCAAGTCTCAGACGCACCACCACCACACAGCGACCTGAAACTTTATTATTTTTATTATAATTATAATTATTATTATTATTATTATTATTATTATTATTATTATTATTATTAATATTGTTATTTATTATTTATTTTTTTTGATATTCATTATTATTTTTTTTTTATTATAATATTTTATCAATGTTATTTTTTTAATTGTTATATTATTATTATTTTTTATAAAGCCCCTCAAACTACAATTTCCTCTTTCCACCCACCCACTCCCCCCCTCTCCACCCACCCACTCCCCCACTCTCTATCCACCTACTCCCCCACTCTCTATCCACCTAATCCCCCCTCTCCACCCACCTACTCCCCCCCCTCTTCATCCACCCACTCCCCTCTCTCCATCCACCCACTCCCCCACTCTCCATCTACCCACTCCCCCCTCTCCATCCACCCACTCTCCCCTCTCCATCCACCCACTACCCTCCTCTCCATCCACCCACTCCCCCTTCTCCATCCACCCACTCCCCCCCTCTCCATCTACCCACTCCCCCCTCTCCATCCACCCACTCCCACCCCTCCATCCACCCACTCCCCCCCTCTCCATCCACCCACTCCCACCCCTCCATCCACCCACTCCCCCCCTCTCCATCCACCCACTCCCCCTTCTCCATCCACCCACTCCCCCCCTCTCCATCTACCCACTCCCCCCTCTCCATCCACCCACTCCCACCCCTCCATCCACCCACTCCCCCTTCTCCATCCACCCACTCCCCCCCTCTCCATCTACCCACTCCCCCCCTCTCCATCCACCCACTCCCCCCTCTCCATCCACCCACTCCCCCTTCTCCATCCACCCACTCCCCCCCTCTCCATCTACCCACTCCCCCCTCTCCATCCACCCACTCCCCCCCTCTCCATCCACCCACTCCCCCTTCTCCATCCACCCACTCCCCCCCTCTCCATCCACCCACTCCCCCCTCTCCATCCACCCACTCCCCCCCTCTCCATCTACCCACTCCCCCCCTCTCCATCCACCCACTCCCCCCCTCTCCATCCACCCACTCCCCCCTCTCCATCCACCCACTCCCCCCCTCTCCATCTACCCACTCCCCCCCTCTCCATCCACCCACCCACTTTCTTCTTATCGAAGAGTCGCAAGCGTGTTTTCCAGAATATTCCAATAATCTCCAACACCTCCCATCACCTCCTTTTATTAATAATATCATAATAATAAATCTTATCAGTTTTTTTTTGATTTTTGATATAATAAATAATAATAATAATAAAATTTCTTCATATGTTTTATTATTCTTTGTTTTGTAATTTTTCTAGTTATCAATTATTCGGTGTTTATTTATGTATATTATTACGGTTCCATTATCTTTGTAGCTGTAGTGATTCCTGTTAACATCTTCATAACACGGGCAGTATTTCAGTCTAATCTGATGATGAGGGTTTGCACAATGAGATAAAAGATGAAGACTACCGCTTGTGTGGAGAGAGTGAATGGGCTGAGAGGGTGTTGTAGGAGGGAAGGAAAGATGGAAAGAGAAGAAGAAAGAAAAAAGAAAAAAGTTATTAATTGTAACTTTTAACGGGAAAAGTTGAGAAAGAAGAAAAGATGTTGTCAGAGAGAACTCGAAACTCTACGGGGTTAATGCCACTATAATTATATTCGTTTTTGTATTGTATTGTATTGTATTGTATTGTATTGTATTGTATTGTATTATATTGTATTGTATTGTATTGTATTGTATTGTATTGTATTGTATTGTATTGTTTTGTATTGTATTGTATTGTATTGTATTGTATTGTATTGTATTGTATTGTATTGTATTGTATTGTATTGTATTGTATTTTATTGTATTGTATTGTATTGTATTGTATTGTATTGTATTGTATTGTATTGTATTGTATTGTATTGTATTGTATTGTATTGTATTTTATTGTATTGTATTGTATTGTATTGTATTGTATTGTATTGTATTGTATTGTATTGTATTGTATTGTATTGTATTGTATTGTATTGGATTGTATTGTATTGTATTGTATTGTATTGTATTGTATTGTATTGTATTGTATTGTATTGTATTGTATTGTATTTTATTGTATTGTATTGTATTGTATTGTATTGTATTGTATTGTATTGTATTGTATTGTATTGTATTGTATTGTATTGTATTGTATTGTATTGTATTGTATTGTATTGTATTGTTTTGTATTGTATTGTATTGTATTGTATTGTATTGTAAAACAAGAAGTCAGATACAATCAACTAGGTGAGGTGAAGGAGGGAAGGAAGGTTGAATGACTGGAAAAAAAGAAAGAAAGATGAGAGGAAGAAGGAAGAGAGACGATAAAAGGGAAGAGAGAAGAGTAAAAAAAGGGAGGGATAGAGAGAATGAGCATATCAGATCTGTCCCGCCTTTTTATTACTTCACAGAACACGCGCAGAAGTCTTGCATAGATTTATACCGCAAGTCACAATTCCCATTTCACAACATCTCTTCCATTTTCCTTCTGATTATTTCTTAATTCTTTCTGATATTTTTGGATACTTTGGATATTTTGGATATTTTTGGATATTTTGGATATTTTTGGATATTTTTGAATATTTCAAAATTTTTTTTTCACATTTATTTCATGGTTTTCACACGATTTTTCAACTTTATTGTTTTCCTTAAGCGTGCTATATGTATGAAGAAGTCTCAATAATGACTGAAAAGTGATCTTTAAAAACATTGCATGTCAGTCGAATATAAATTTCAAGAACAAAACTTTATCGAAACTGTAATCTATTTTACCAATAAATCAGACTATTTTTGTCGAAAATAATTCTTCTACTCCAAAATGCTCCAATATACTTTCTTATCCACTGCTTCTAGGCTTAGAGTCGGCAAACACGCACATAAAAAAGGTCTTTTATAAAAATTTCGTTAATTTTATGTTGAAAATAAAAAAACGTCATTTTGAATAAGATTTTCAAGACTTTATCATTTTTTTCTCAAAACTCCAAAGTCAAATGTTTTTTTTATTCAAATTGTTGCAAAGACACACTGAACAGTTTTATCAATGTCTTCCACACTTCTCTAATCCATCATCGCTCCAACCTTCGCTGCACAGGGCACTCTTTTACGTTCCTCCCATCATCATTCCTCCCATCATCATTCCTCCCATCATCATTCCTCCCATCATCATTCCTCCAGCCCTTCCTCCTCATTCCACTTCTCATCACTACATCACTATTTTCCAATATATCATCTCATTCCAATCTTATCCATCCCACCCACTCTTCCAAACCAACCTTTCCTAACCGTACCAGCCACGCCTTCAAATCATCCTGCTCATCTATACAAACAATCTTTTCACTCTGTTATACACCTCAGACTTTTCAGCTCTCCAGCTTCAGCTCCCCACTCCTCTCAGACTTTCAACCCCACGTTCACCCATATCCCTTCCAAAGTCACCCATCCAAAGTTCGCTCCCCTCAACCAACCACCACCTCTCCCTCTACAGAAGGTCTTCAGCGGCAAGGAGAGTATTTGCACGGTTGAGGGACTCCACTTCGACACCTCTTACAGGGCCAGGGTCAAGGCCTTCAACGTGGAAGGAGAAGGTCCTTACAGCCAGGTCATCTCTCTGCAGACCTCCAGAGGTTCCTGGGTGGGATGGAGTACTGAATGAAAAATTATTATTTAGTCAGCGCTGTATAAATTATGTAGTAATTCTAATATTAAGTACTCAGCGCTACAAAAATTACGGAGTGTTTTTGAATAGCACTCCATGCTAGATGAACTTTTTGATTAGAATAGGTTGAAAGAGATTAGAGCAGCTTGGTATAGTGTGCTTGGGGTGTGTTGGACGGAGAAGTTGTTAGCGATGTGGCGTTAATTGATGGACGGAGAAACACTTTCTAGTTGTTGGCGATAGGACGTTAATAGTTTTTCCAGCTGTTAAGCGTTCTCTACCACCATCCCCTCCCTTCCTCCTTCCCCCAATTGTTAGATCTCAAACTACCACCCCTTTGAAACTGCGCTTACGTTTAGTAACATCTTACAAACCTCAAAAGCCTAAAGCAACCACAAAAAGCTACAACCTTCTAAAGTCTACAATAAGAACAATCCACAACAAACTCCTCCTTGACAAACCACTTCCCAACCCTCCCCCCCCCCCCCTCCCCTCAAGTGGCGTGGTTTCATTTCGACTCTTCTAACCTTCCCACTGACGTCATCATCACCAACGACAAGAACTCAGCCACCTCAAGCAGTCTGGAGGACAGGGTGGTGCTTGGCAGTGTGGCCTTCGTAAGAGGAGTTCACTTCTGGGAGTTTCTGGTCGACCGTTACGAAAACAACAAAGATCCCGCCTTCGGTGTTGCGAGATATGACGTTTGCAAAACCTCCATGCTAGGTGAGTTCCGTTGACTGCTGTTATGTTCTTTTTGTTGTTGTTGTTGTTTACTCTGTGTTATTTCCTTGCTGTTGTTATTTTATTTTTTTATTTTTTTTGTAGATTTTTTTGTTTTTTTTTATATTTTGGATTTTTCGTCTTCTCATATTTGTCACGTCACTTGGGTTTTCAATAATCATGTTTCCTGAATTCTTGCTGCATTGCGCAAGTTACGCTTGCCTCCGCGAGTGTAGTTTTGATTAATGTCGGTGATGTGAAATAGTTGTGGAGGGTAGAAGACGAAGAAAGGAGGTTGTAAGAGGTGTGTTGAATGACTGGATGGCAGTGGTGGCAGTGGTGATAGTACTAATAGTAGAATTGATGGTATGGTGATAGTAATAGTTGCAGTAATGGTGGTTGTACTAAAAGTAATAGCAGTAATAAGAGTAGTAGTGGTGATAGTTGTAGTGGTGGCGGTAGCAGTAATAATAGTAGTAGTAGTGGCGGTGGTGGTGATAGTGGTAATAGTGGTAGTAGTGGCAGTAGCAGTACTAGTAGCAGTAGTAGTGGCGGTAGTGGTGATAGAAGTAGTAGTAGTAGTACTAGTGTGACAGCAGAGGCGATTGAGTCATCATTCGGAGGCTGCTTCGGAGAAACATTAAAGCATTTCAAAAGAGGCTACCAGCTCCACTGCACAAATCAATAGTCCTCCTCCTTCCATTCCTTCATCCACCTCCCGTCCATTTTTTCATTTATTTTCTTCCTTCTATCATTCTTTTTTTCCATCTTCCCATTCTTCCCTCCATCCCCCTTTCTAACTAACTCTTTTATCTCTTTATTCATCAATGCATCCTTCCATCCATCGATCCTAGCCTTTCTTTCTCTCTATTAATTCATCCCTGAGAAGGCTTTTGTGAGATTCTGCGAGACTTCCTCCTCTCGTGTGGGCATGCAGTGGCGTTGTAGTTATGAACACTCAAATTTTAATGGAAATAGAGCCTTCGATACTGAAAATGAGTAAGAGGAGAAATGAGAGTTGTAGGAGGATTGTGTGGACGTGTGTGGAGGATGTGTGTAGATGTGTGTGTGGATGTGTGTGTGTGGATGTGTGTGTGTGTGTGTGGATGTGTGTGAATGTGTGTGGATGTTTGTGGATGTGTGTGTGTGGATGTGTGTGTGGATGTGTGTGTGGATGTGTGTGTGGATGTGTGTGTGGATGTGTGTGGATGTTTGTGGATGTGTGTGGATGTGTTTGGATGTGTGTGTGGATGTGTGTTTGGATGTTTGTGGATGTGTGTGTGGATGTGTTTGAATGTGTGTGGAGGATGTGCGTATGTGCAGAGGATGTGTGGAGGATGTGCGTATGTGCAGAGGATGTGTGGAGGATGTGCGAATGTGCAGAGGATGTGTGGAGGATGTGAAGAGAGTGCAGAGGATGTGTGGAGGATGTGAAGAGAGTGCGTGAGCATGTAAGGGAACATGTATGAGGGTGTTCAAATAGGAGAATTATTTTAGAATGGGGAGATTAGAAATATAGATTCACAAATTCAAATTTAAAAGTGAAATCGATAAAAATCGATGAACATTGTGGATTTGTTCGAAAGAAGGTTCGGGAATATCACGCTCAAAGTCTCTGGAGAGTGCTTGTGTGGCAAGCAGTGAAGGGGGTCGGAAGGGGTGGTTGGGCTGGAGGAAGTGAATGGGGAGGTGAATGGGGAGGTGAATGGAGGGTGAATGGGGAAATGAATGGGGAGGTGAATGGGGAGGTGAATGAGGAGATGAATGAGGAGATGAATGGGGAGTGAATGGGGAAGTGAATGGGGGTAAATGGGAAGTGAATGGAGAGATGAAGAGGGGGGGGGGTGAATGGGAAGGTGAATGGGGAGGTGAATGGGGAAGTGAATGGGAAGGTGAATGGGGAGGGGAATGGGGAAGTGAATGGGGAAGTGAATGGGGAAGTGAATGGGAAGGTGAATGGGGAAGTGAATGGGGAAGTGAATGGGGAGGTTAATGGGGAGGTGAATGGGGAAGTGAATGGAAGGTGAAAAGGAAAATTGATGGAAAGATGAGATGAAGAGTAAAAACAAGCTGATGAGAATTGGGAAAAAAGAGACTTGAGAAGAGTGCAAGAGAGAGCATTGAAAGAAGAGGGAAAGAAAGGTGATGGAGAAGGAGGATGATAGGGAGGGTGAGGAGGTGGTGAGAAGGTGGTGAGGATGTGGTGAGGAGGTGGTGAGAAGGTGGTGAGGAAGTGGTGAAGAGGTGGTGAAGAGGTGGTGAAGAGGTGGTGAGGAGGTGGTGAGGAGGTGGTGAGGAGGTCGTGAGGAGGTGGTGAGGAGGTGGTGAGGAGGTGGTGAGGAGGTGGTGAGGAGGTGGTGAGGAGGTGGTGAGGAGGTGGTGAGGAGGTGGTGAGGAGGTGGTGAGGAGGTGGTGAGGAGGTGGTGAGGATGTGGTGAGGAGGTGGTGAAGAGGTGGTGAGGAGGTGGTGAGAAGGTGGTGAGGAGGTGGTGAGGAGGTGGTGAAGAGGTGGTGAGGAGGTGGTGAAGAGGTGGTGAAGAAGTAGTGAGGAGGTGGTGAGGAGGTGGTGAAGAGGTGGTGAAGAAGTAGTGAGGAGGTGGTGAGGAGGTGGTGAGGAGGTGGTGAGGAGGTGGTGAGGAGGTGGTGAGGAGGTGGTGAGGAGGTGGTGAGGAGGTGGTGAGGAGGTGGTGAGGAGGTGGTGAAGAAGTAGTGAGGAGGTGGTGAGGAGGTGGTGAGGAGGTGGTAAGAAAAGAGAGAAATAAGTGCTGGGGAAGGGAAAAAGCTGCTGGAAGAATAAGCTTTCCTGAAACCTCAGTACTTGTTGTTGGCAGTCTGCTTCTTCATTATTGATCCTGCTGCAAGTGTATGGTGTGTTTGCGAAGGCCCTTAACGATGATGGACGGGTCTGATTGTTTGAGAGCTGGCCTGGCGTTGCAAGGGAGTTATGCAAATTTTACCGTTGATATTCGCCGATTTGCTTTTCCAATGGGACTCCGTTTGATTGGTGAGCTCAAAGGAATTTTAAAAAAAAGGTTTTGCCATAGTTGAGATTGAACCAACAGATGTTTTGAATGGCGGTAATGAAAAAGAATGTTTACATTATTGAATTTCGCTTTAAAAGATTATAAAATAGAAGGCGCTAAGAAACCTCAACAATTGTGCGCCAAATAATTTGATTTTCCACAGTAGCTGCTGCTGGAATTATTGCATAAACCTGGTTTATTTTTTATTTTTTTATTTTTTCAACAAGGCTCGCGTCGAGAGTTCTTCTCCTTTATTGCCCTAATGCGAGGCTTTCCATTGGAGATTTTCAATAGCGCCAATTTTTGTTCTCACATTTTAACGGGCGCCAAAAAATTTAATTTCTTTGGTTTCCTTTGAAGCGATCTAGTTTGCGAACTGTGCGCTATAACAAATTGTACATTTATTTATTGCTCAGCGAGATCTGCAGAGCAATAGCAGGTCCATACAAGCCCCACCTCTTGCACACGTGACGTGTTGGTGACTTTTGGCGCTAAATTAACATACAAATTGCCACCTCATTAAGGCTTGTCGTTATCAAAGATAACAAATCGCCCTTCATGCACCGACTCACAAACTGAAGCAGAGTGCTTGTCTTAGTTATCTGGTTTTGTTCTCACACCTCCGAACCTATTTCTTCTTTCCATTTATTTTACCCATCCTTTTCAGCTTTGATTCGTTTCAGTCATTCTTTCTTTCGTTTTCAAATATATTTCTTCTTCCTTCTCTTTCTTCTCTTCTTCCTCTTCCTTCTTCTCTTTCTGCTCTTTTTCTTCTTCCTTCTCCTCCTTCTCTTTTTTCTCATTTTTCTCATTTCATCTTCTTTCTTCTCTTCTTTTTCCTCTTCTTCATCCTCTTCTTCATCCTCTTTTTCATCCTCTTCTTCCTCCTCTTCAAAGGCAAGGACGACAAGGGTTGGAGCACGTACATTGACAACACCAGAAGCTGGTTCATCCACAACGGACAACACGTGGGCAGAAGCAACGGCGGCATCGGGGCGGGCAGTGTTGTGGGGGTCCTGCTCGACTTGGACAACCACTGCCTCAGTTTCTTCCTCAACGGACAGCGTCACGGGCCATCGGTGGCTTTCTCAGGCTTGTCTGGTGTCTTTTACCCTGCTGTCAGTCTCAACAGACACGTGCAGGTCACTCTAAACTCCGGCCTCGAACCTCCCTTCCTGCCCTCCTCCAACTTCCTCCCCTCCACTCCCACTGCCAACAATTGTGCTCTTTTTCCGCCCCCTTCTAACTTCTTGCTGCCATCTGCCGACAATTCTATACAAACCTAAATACGAACTTTTGCGTCGATACGACTGATCATTTGTTCATACTTTTGCCTGTGTGTGTGCGTATGTTTGTGTGTGTGTGTGTGTGTGTGTGTGTGTGTGTGTGTGTGTGTGTGTGTGTGTGTGTGTGTGTGTGTGTGTGTGTGTGTGTGTGTGTGTGTGTGTGTGTGTGTGTGTGTGTGTGTGTGTGTGTGTGTGTGTGTGTGTGTGTTTGTATTTGTGTATGTGTGTACGTGTACGTGTACGTGGTTCCGTTGGGTCCATGCAACAACTACCAGTTTTTATGGTGCCTGCGAAAGTGGTCGAAAGCGTTTCATGTTTCAGTTATTTTGGGTTTTTAAATAGATTGTCACCTTTCGTTAAAATTTCAATCTTTTTCGAATTTAGCCGTGAAATTAGTTGTTTTACTGCTTCGGCTGTTGACTCTTGTTGTTGTATTATAAATGCCTTTGTGTTATCAAGTTGTCTGTCATTTTTACACTGTTTATTCGATTTTCGCACTAAACTCATTTTTAAACTCATTTTCAAAATCATTTTCAAAATCTTTTTTATAATCTTTTTTAAAATCATTTTTAAAATCTTTTTTATAATCTTTTTTAAAATCATTTTTTAAATCTTTTTTAGAATCTTTTCTTTTTCAGTTTTTTTGGATGATCATCCTCTTCCCAATGACTGCCACAACTCTTCATCGTCTTTTCAAAACCACTAAACTCTCCTTTGTGTTATGTACCTCCGCAACAATAACAACAAAAACACCAGTAATAACAACAATGAAAACAAAAAAACCAGTAACAACAACAATAACAATAACAACCACATCAACAATAACAACAATAACACCAGCAACAATAACAATGACAACAACACTGCCAGTAACAACAACAACAACAAAACAACCACAACAACATCAACAATAACACCAGCAACAACACAGCTACTCAGTATGATAATCTACGTAAGAAATCAGTATTTTAGGGCGCCATAGTTTGCAACAACATCTGTACCAACCTTGGGTCAATCCCATCAAGCTAACACCTCGTCTGATTTCTATCTCATCTGCTGTAATTTTTTTTTTCTTTTATTTCTCTCCTATTTATTTATTGCGCATTTTTATTCTTTTCTTTCATATTTTCATTTCATATATTATTAATTACTCTTATTCTTTTTTTATTTTTATTAATTTTTATAATTATTATTATTATTATTATTATTATTATTATTATTATTATTATTATTATTATTATTATTATTATTATTATTATTATTATTATTATTATTATTATTATTATTATTATTATTATTATTATTTTCTTTAATTTTCGATATTTATTTCTATCTATCTTATTTATTTATCATTCCTACTTGGACTTCTCAATCTGGCTGATTCGGTTCATTTGTCAATTATCTCATTTATTGTTTAATTGCCTCATTATCACATTAGTATTAGTTACTTAATAAATTTATCTTATTTTCTATTTCTATATTTTATTTTTATTGTTAATGACTCAGAGTTCAATTTGTCACCTAGCAACCTTCCGCAGTCGACCAACACTCATGTACCACGCTACCATGGCAACGAATTATTTTTGAAAAGTTTGTAAATATTTTAATAAAATACAAACGCTACTTCTCGTGGGCTTCGAAAGAATAAAAGTGATGATTTGAAGGAGGGGTGACCTAGATATGGAGTGGTGATTTAGATGTGAAGTTGTGACCTAGATGTGGAATTGGTGACCTAGATGTGGATTGGTGACCTAGATGTGGATTGGTGACCTAGATGTAGAGCGAGTAATTTTGAAAGTATCATAGTTTCATAGAATGCTTGACAGACTGTATAAACAACATCGGTCCGAGTTCAAAAAGGTGCATCAACGTGCAGGAGCAGAGTGAAGACTCACACGCTGGCGAGGGGTCCCTCACGTTGTTTCAAGTAATTAACTGACCAAGCCAGGTCTGCAAACGCTGACCAACAAACACCTCGTAAAAAACCTCTAACCACTCCAAACCACCGTGATTAGCAGCTTGAGGGTACATCACACAGCTTGGGAACAGCTTACGCAGGTTGGTGTCTGCCTCCCACCATCAGATTGCAACAGCCGCACCTTACCGCTGCCATGTGACCCAGCGTCAGAGGCCAGTACAGACACAGGCAGGGGATGGCAAGAGAAAAACATAAGAGGGCTGATCGGAGGGCCCACTTGTTTGAGTCGCACTCCTCGCCTCTCTTGTCACCCCCGTCATGACTGCTGTCTCCTCCTTCGGAACTCTCTTGTCTTTTGTACGATGGGTCGATGCCGTCTCTTGAAAAGCATTGGCGCATTAAGGGCCTCACCAGGAAGCAACACGACACCCGGTCGATCCACATGGCCACCTTGTCAGGCGCCTGCTGGCACGAGTAGGAAAGGTTGTTGGTGCTAGAAAACTCCTCGTTGCAGTGTCTGCACCGCTCCCTCACTCCACTATCGCATGATAACCTGGAGGGGGGAAGTTTGAAGGATGGTTGGAAGGGTGGTTGGAAGGGAGGTTGGAAGGGAGGTTGGAGGGGTGGTTGGAGGGGTGGTTGGAAGGGTGGTTGGAGGAGTGGTTGGAAGGGTGGTTGGAAGGGTGGTTGGAGGAGTGGTTGGAGGAGTGGTTGGGGGAGAGAATAGTGGCGCTGAATAGAGTTTTAGTTGCAGTACATTTGAATAAATTTATTTTTATCGAGTATTAAAAAATTATATATTAAAATTATAATTTAATAATTATAATTATATATTAAAAGTTATATTTTAAATAGGTATGTATTAATTTTCAGTGTCATTAAGTCTGAAATCATTTGAGTGAGTCGAGAGCAACGCTTAAGTGAATTCTTCGCTTGATCAAAAGTTCTCACCTCAAAGCGAATTCACTCTCCGAAAAAATCGTGCCGTAATTTTTATTTGAAGACGACGACGACGACGGTTGTATGAGGAAGGGAGGGGGAGGATTTGGGAAAGGCAGAATGAGTGTAGATGGGTGATGGGGGTGTTTTTTTTCACCAACCGACAGGCTGGTTATAGCAGGAAGAGAGGAAGAAGGCGGTTTGGGGACGGATGGATGTTTTCTTGAGGGTCTGTGTGGGTCCTCTAAACATCGAGACTCGTTAGGACAAGAGATGGAGGAGAATGTCATCAACTTGCTGGTCATGCGGCCAAATAGCTCGAACCTCCTTTTACTGCTGGTGCTGGAGTGGTTGCTGCTGGGGCGAAGTTGTTGGCTGGAAGGAAGAAGGTGGGTCTTCTTGCGACAACACTCCACCCCTGATACGCTGTGCCTCATCTCCTTATGCACCTGTGGAGGTAGCAGAAGAGGCTTTCTGGAAGCGATGTCGTTGTTGGAAGTGATGATTTTGATGTTGTCAGGCAGACTCGATCTGGCGTCCCTGTCCTGTCTGCTGTCCTCCTTGGCCTTCAAGTTGAACGATGGGAAGGTAAAGTACCACCACGGCTTAGGCAAAGTGGTGGTGTTGCTGTTGCTGTTGTTGCTGTTGTTGTGATTATTAGTGTTGTTATTGTTGTTGTTGCTGTTATTGTTATTGTTGGGGTTGTTGACGTTTTCGTTGTTGCTTCTGTTGAATATGTTGACATTCAACAACTGTTTGAGGTTTTCAACGTGAGTCTTTGGTTTTTTGTTGGCCTTGTGCACTTGAGGCGCTGTTGGTGTCACAAAAATCCCTGAGTGTGAGTTCAAATGATATAGTTGCGAAGGGACGTTGTTGGGGGGAATGGGGGACGAGAATCGATGTGGGATGGAAGAAGGGTGGTCGGCAAAGGAGGGGGAGCGGTGTGTGGGCGAAAGAAGAGCGGGACTGCTGACGGTGGTGGAGGTGGTGCTGTTTGCCCTCGAGAAACTTTCGTAATTTTCTAGGCGTTTCTGTGGGTGGAAAGTGAGTAAAGTTGATTTTTTTTTGTTTTCTCACTATATTCAAAATAATAATTTCGAGTGGCTTCGAAGCTTCCGTATTTTCTGCTAGTAAAATAACGTCCGTATCCTGGTTGTTTCTCAATGTGAAACTCTACCATAAATGGATGCATGGATGGCGTAATGAGTGGATGAGAAGATGGGATAATGAGTATAAGAATAAACTAGTAGACGTCTGACTTGATGGAAAGATGGATGGCTAGATAGCCGGATGGCTAGATAGCCGGATGGCTAGATAGCCGGATGGCTGAAATGGTGCATGAAAAAAGTTCGGAAAATGTATATTTTTGAATTTTTACGAAGTTTTATCCTAAAGCTGAAGATGGCAATTTTGGAATTTGTGAAATTCTCACCGCGTGGGTTTGTGTCTTTTCCAACTTAACGTTGCTTGTTTCTTCGTTGATTCCTTCAATTGAAATCAAAAGTTGAAAAAACAGATCAAAGTTTCGTTTTGTTACGACCTTACCAACATATAAATGCAGATAATGAGTCGAAAGGGTCATTTTACATACGTTTCAATAATAAAAATGTTTAAAAAGCTGTTTCTCATTTTTAAGACTTTAACAGCAAAGCTACAACAACAGGTCTACAACAGCTGAAGAAGTTATGGTCATACACCAGAACAAGGCAACCTTTCAGAGAGCCGTATTTCAGGAGATGCAGCGCCTTCTTGATGCTTTTCTCGAAGGTTTTGGCGTCTGCGGAGGTTTGGAAGGTGAGGCCATACTTGGCCGCCTCACTCCTCCAGTGGTGGAAGGTGGGATTCACCTTGGTGTATTGCAGCTCCTTCCTTAGGGCGCATCTCAAGATCACCTGGCGAGTGTTTCAGTATTTTTTTAGTATTTTTTGGGGTACTTCAATCTTCCTTGAGTATTTTCGAGAATACTTTGGTATTTTTGAATATATTTTTGGAGATATTTCAGTATTACTTGCGTATTGTTTGTATATTGTTTGTGTATTTTTGTATATTGTTTGTGTATTTTTGTATATTGTTTGTTTATTGTTTGTATATTGTTTTTTTGTATTTTTGTTCATTCTTTGTGTTTTCTCTGAGTATTGATTATATATACTTTGTGTATTCTTTGTGTATTGGGATCAATCTGATATTGGCTTGTTCACAATATGAAAGCTAAGCTTATTTAGGTGGTCTATGGTGGCTTGTGGGGGTTTTTGGTGGTTTTTGGTGGTTTTTGGTGGTTTTTGGTGATTTTTGGTGGTTTGGGGTCATTTGGGGTAGTTTGTGGTGGTTTGTGGTGGTTTGTGGTGGTGTTTTGGTTGTCAAATTTCTTGCTGGTTTGTAAGATTTTTTGAATTTCCAAAGATTTGTGTTGGTCAAGAAGTGGTTACAGGGCAAGTGGGTGATGTTGAAATGCGAGATTGAAAAATAGTTGGAAGCGAATTGGCTGGTTGTACGTCTGTTGAGGGGTATTCAACTTGTGGTTGAGTAATGACGAAGTGGCCGTTTGAGAAATTATAATCATTTTTTTCATAAAGTTTCAGGCTCTGAATCATATTTCTAAAAGTTTGTTTTTGAAACAAATCACTATTCGTATTGGAAGACAGCACAAAAGAAGGATTGTTCGGTGGACTGACAAGTGGAGACAGTCCAGGCAAACAGAAGAAAGAAAAAAGTGTGGGTGTAACAGGTTTGAACAAATATTTCGTCAAAATGGAGGTATGTGGTGGTGTGTGGTGGTGTGTGGTGGTGTGTGGTGGTGTGTGGTTGTGTGTGGTGGTGTGTGGTGGTGTGTGGTGGTGTGTGGTGGTGTGTGGTGGTGTGTGGTGGTGTGTGGTGGTGTGTGGTGGTGTGTGGTGGTGTGTGGTGGTGTGTGGTGGTGTGTGGTGGTGTGTGGTGGTGTGTGGTGGTGTGTGGTAGTGTGTGGTGGTGTGTGGTGGTGTGTGGTTGTGTGTGGTGGTGTGTGGTGGTGTGTGGTGGTGTGTGGTGGTGTGTGGTGGTGTGTGGTGGTGTGTGATGGTGTGTGGTGGTGTGTGGTGGTGTGTGATGGTGTGTGGTGGTGTGTGGTGGTGTGTGGTGGTGTGTGGTGGTGTGTGATGGTGTGTGGTGGTGTGTGGTGGTGTGTGGTGGTGTGTGGTGGTGTGTGGTGGTGTGCTAAGATGTGGCAGTTAATTTATCCAATGAAGTTCTTATTTGATGAATGGAGTGAGATGAGCAATACTTCCAACCCTATCAACCCCCACCCCCCTCACAGTCCTGTCGGAGAGTCGGCATCCTTGGATGTAAAAGTCGCTAGAGGCACAACATGAGTCGCTCTTGGAAAAGCTGCCGAGTGGATAAGAAAGCTTTCATTCATCCATTCATCTATCCAT
>OX387250.1:1742647-1750147 GCA_947562095.1 Branchellion lobata
GTGGTGAAGGTGAAGATGATGATGATGGTGAAGGTGAAAATGATAATGATGGTGAAGGTGAAGATGATAATGGTGGTGAGAGTAGAAAAAATAAAAACAAAAACGAAGAGAATGAGGCTGATTTTTATCAGTTACAGTGATGGTGGTGTGATGGTGATGGTGATGTAATGGTGATGGTGGTGTGCTGGTGATGGTGATGTGCTGGTGATGGTGATGATGATGGTGGTGTGACGGTGATGGTGATGTAATGGTGATGGTGGTGTGCTGGTGATGGTGATGATGATGGTGGTGTGACGGTGATGGTGTGTTAGAATTTGGGTTCAAATGGAAAAGGCCTTACAACAATGGGGTGGGAAATGGAGGATCAAAGGCGCATTTGGGATGAACTTGATGGAGAACGGAAGGTGGAAAAGGGAAAACAAAACGAAAAAAATGTGTGTGGAGAGAGAAAGAAGAAAAAAATGAAAGAAAAAAAATAAAAAAGAAGTTGAGAAAAAAGAAAAAGATTTGGAAAGCTTAAAAGAAAAACGGAAAAAAGATGGAAGGAGGGGTGGAAAGGTTAAAATGAACGAAGATTGAAAAAAGGATGAGAAAGGAGCTGAGGGAGATGGAGGGCGTGGGACGAAAAAGGAGATGAACAAGGAGATGAACAAGGAGATGAACAAGAAGATGAACAAGGAGATATGAGAAGAGTAGAGGAGGGTGTGTAAGAGAAGAAAAGAAAAGAAGGAGTTTGAAGAAGAAGTCAGACTGATGTTGTCTGATGATTTTTTCGCTCCTCAAGTCTTCAGTTCCTCTGACGGCTGTCCAGGCTAGCTCGGATGTTGTAGTCCATGTTGGTGCCTGCTTGTAGAGACGAAGAAGGACAGAGATGTTCAAAAATTCAAAAGTTGTAACTTCCAAAGTGCCGCATTTCAGCGGCGTGAGGTTTGAAAATAGTACTCATTACAACTTTATTTCTTCATTCCGAGTTTTCACAACTGAATTTCTACTACAAATACTGCATTTGAAAGCATTCAAAACTTCAAATCTGTCCTTCAAGTAGCGGCAAAGTTCGAGACACAGTTTTCAACTTTTCAACTTCTTTAACTTTTTTACTTTACAAAATTTGAACTTCAAACGCCAACTTCACCAATGAGCACCAGGCACAACTGCAAACAGTCACTGATATGATCGTATCTCTGACATTTCCTCTCAAAGGAAGCCTCTCCTAGCAACACATCCACCCACTCCTCACTCCTCTCTTCACTAACTCCCTTATAAACTCCACACTTTACTACACAATCACTTCTCCTAATAACTCCACTATTAACTGTCCTGTCAACTGCACTTCAAGTTACTGCTGCATGTTATGCCACTAACAACCACACACCAATCGCCTCTTCTAGTGCAAAAATATCGTTTACTTTTTAAACGAAACACCGCGTACACGTGAGTGTACAAGGCGAGTATGTGACAACGTCAGGAGGTGCTGTACCCACGTCACGTGACGAGAGTTCGAAGGATAAAAGTGGAAGCAATGCTGGTCAGGTTTATCGATTCTGGCGTCTGAACGGTCCATACGCTGAGCCCAAGTTATCAAAACGCCCCTGCATACCTCTTGCCTTTTAACCTTGCGATGTTGACGCATCCAACACAACACGAACGCTGCATAGACGTGAGTGACGTCGTACGCGTGTCCTTGTACGCTCCATCCCACCATTGCGCATACATACACTACGTACGCAACGTGTACGCAATGTATACGCAAATGTGCCGAGTGTGTACGTGATGTGTATGTGTCTTCTTGAAAATACAGAGATTTGCAATGGTGGTATGGTATGTCACCTCACGTATAGTTTCCTTGTTAGTGTTTCATACTGAATGTGGGTGTGTGTTTTTTAATGTATGGGTGTGTCTTCATGTTTGAGTGTGTGTGTTTATGTTTGTGTGCGTGTACACGTGTGTGGGTTTATGGTTGGGTGTGTGTGTGTGTGTGTGTGTGTGTGTGTGTGTGTGTGTGTGTGTGTGTGTGTGTGTGTGTGTGTGTGTGTGTGTGTGTGTGTGTGTGTGTGTGTGTGTGTGTGTGTGTGTGTGTGTGTGTGTGTGTGTGTGTGTGTGTGTGTGTGTGTGTGTGTGTGTGTGTGTGTGTGTGTGTTCGTATGTGTGTGGGTGGATGGTGTGTGTTTGTGTGCGCGGGTGTATATATGTGGGTGTGCGTTTTAATTTGTTCTTTTTTGGAAATTTTCGCTTTTTTCACATTTGTTTTTCTATCGTATTTTTTCGGTATTATGGTTTCACTTATACTTTACACGATATCTGCGAAAAAAATGAAGCGTGTAAAAAAATTCTTTACACGCTTCATTTGCACTTTTACTCTTTTTTTTGTTTATTCCAAATTGTATTTTTCTATACTTTTTTAATTTAAAAAAACTTTCATCCACTCAACTGAAAGTATTTTTAGAACACTCTTCCGGAGACAACCTAGTTTTTTTGTAAGCTCTTCGTTTTTTGATCTTGTCAAACTTGTTGTAGCCATATAATCTAATTCTCAAAACTGAAGGGCTATTGAGGAGTTGTACTTGATAAAAACCGACACAACCCGCATTTATTTTTATTTTTAAATTAGTTTTGAAAGTTTTTTATCCCCTAAATTAGCTTTCCACATTGCGGCTTTTCTTTGAATCTGACACCTGTAGGCCAGTGGTTAGCAAGTTACGCTATCAAACTTCAAAATGATGTTTCAATAACTGGCTTAGCTCTGGTTTGAATTGTAAAAAAAGCAACTTTAGTGAAAAACAGATACCATGCTGATGTGGCTTAGTCGACTAGTAGAACCACTCATTCGGAAGGGATTTTGATCTCTTGCAAAGAGGCGCTATACATATTTATTTATAAGCTTAGATTAAGGTTTTTTTTAAAGTTTTTATTGAAGCTAATTCGGATGAACGCTGTAAATGGCAAAGAACATGGTGAACAATCAAAAGTTGATGAGTTTAGGTTATATTATATTTTTCTGAAGTTTTTTTCTTCTCATTTACTTTTTCATAAACCTTCAAAGTTTTTAAACAATCTCTTGATAAATTGATTAGATTATGATAAGAAGAAGATTAAGCAGAGAACACCTTGAGTTTAAACCCTCATCTAATTTTTTAACACGCAACCGCGCTTGTACAGTGATTTTCTTTATTTTCACTTTTTTGAAATTAATTTTTTTCATATTCAGTTAAAAATTTTTTGCCAAATGATTTCTGATTTTCACGTATTATCATCAAAGCGAATTTGTTCAATAACGCTGATTTTAATGATGAAAACTGAAAACTATTAAAATTTCTAATTTAAAAAAATTCACGAGTTAAATATCACATTAATTGCGTTTAATGAAAACGTCAATTTCTTTACTGTAATATTGATCTAATCTTCACAAACACCAACCGCACCTTTAACTGTAGTGAATATAAACAAATGCAGCTCTATTATTTAGGCTTCTCGGACGTGGCATTTAGACCGTTCAGTTACTGTGTCGGTAAATTGAATTTTTTTGTAAATTTAATTAATCTTAATTTATTTTGATTTATACATCAACGATGGCTGAAGCTTCTAAAAAAACTTCCAAGAAAGTTGCCCTCATAACCGGCATTACAGGACAGGTGAAATTTTTTTCTATTCCCTATTCAGCATCAAATGTTACAAAATGAAAATTTCACAATCTTTCATATAGTTTCAACTTTTAATATTTTTTTCTCGACTTGTTAATGTTTTTTTTAGTTAAATAAGAACGTTCAACTCTAATAACTTTGCAGGATGGCTCATATTTGGCTGAATTTCTTCTAGAAAAAGGCTATCAAGTGAAGCATTTGTTTTTAAAATAATTAAAAGCTCTAAATTAAAACTATTTTAGTATTTTATTCATCAAAAATTAGCTTAAAAACATTAATAATTGATCAAAGCATTTTTATAAAAATATACACAATGTTCATAATTCCACTTTGTCTTTTGTCAGGTTCATGGAATCATCCGCAGGGCAAGTACCTTCAATACCCATCGTATAGAGCACCTCTATGAAAACCCATACAGTCATGCCGAAGGAGGTATGATTTTTTTGATATTTTCTTCACTTTGATTTCACATTTTTTGAATAATTTTAAAAATTTTTAATTTTTTTTTCTACTCCCATTTATCTGTTCTTTTTCTAATTTTTTAAAAGCAAGATCACAAACACACACACACACACACACACACACACACACACACACACACACACACACAAACACAGGTTCATTCAAGCTCCACTATGGAGACATGACTGACACTTCATGTTTGGTGAAGATAATCAGTCAAGTACAGCCGACTGAGGTGTACAATCTTGCAGCCCAAAGCCATGTGATGGTTGGTTGGTGGGCTGAATGAGTGAGTGAGTGATTGGCTGGTTGGTTGGATGAGTGAATGAATAAGTGATTGAATAAGGGTGGAATAGAAAGTTGAATGATAAGTTTTTTTGGTTCATGATTGTCTTAATACATGAGTAGAGAACTTTTAATTCAATTCCAAGGTTCTTTCTACCTTTTTGTCACAGAGCTATGAATAGAAACAATGACTGTTCATTGTTACTAACCAAATATGAGCTTTCAAGCTATATTAAAAGGATATTTGTATAGCTGCATACATAATCTCTTTTCCGTGATTGAAAATTTAAATTTCGATTTGTGAAGTCGTTTATATACGAAATTTATCATTCAAGAAGACATGAGTGGTTCCTTCTTTTTCTTTTTTTTTCTCTATCCTGTGTTAAATACCTACTTCAGATTCCTTGTCTTCACCAATCCACCTTTTTTCCAGCTTGCTGATTTGAAAATTTTCACAACTCTATAACATAAATTCTTACCAACTTTGACCCGATTTTTCTGTTTTCACGTGAGTTCTATCCGTGGATGTTAACAATCTCCTTCCATACCACGCAGCCACTTGTCTTGAAGTAAATCACTTTTATCGTCAATTTTCACCCCCCCCCCCTCAGCAGTGTCTTTTCAAGACTGCAGCTTCACAATCTCTCTTCCATCCACCAATTTTTTTTTTTTCATTTTTTGCTTTCATCCTCTAAAAATCCTCGATTTTTCTTCATTTTTTCGACGTTGTTGTGTTCATCTTCTTTTTTCTTCTTTTTTTTCTTTTTTTTTTTTTCTTCTTCTTCTTCTTCTTCTTCTTCTTCTTCTTCTTCTTCTTCTTCTTCTTCCTCTTCTTCTTCTTCTTCTTCTTCTTCTTCTTCTTCTTCTTCTTCTTCTTCTTCTTCTTCTTCTTCTTCTTCTTCTTCTTCTTCTTCTTCTTCTTCTTCTTCTTCTTCTTTTTCTTCTTCATCCCACTCTTCATCTGCCGGTCTAGCAAGAGCATTCTCTTTCCCTTTCTGTTCAATTTCCATTCAAAAAGGCCAACAACGAAATAACTTACGTTTTCATGGTCTATTGAATCAGCTCCAGTCACACGCTGGAAATTCATCCAACTGCCTAAAACAAATATAATTTGAAAGTAAACTAGTCGACAGTATCAAGGGCCTGCCATTGAGTAGATATACTTTCGAAATTGTTGAATTATTGAGTCTAGGTATCAATAGACGGATTCATACACATCACCAAATATAATCAATCGGGGGTTGTAACAGCTGCCACTGATTTGTCTTTTCTGATTTTAAACCCATTTTTATAGCAATTCCTGTTCTACCCCTTCTTGTTCTTTCTCACTTATCCCCTCATAGGAGCGTATATTTTTCAATAAATAAATGGATGGCCGATTCATCCAACTCAAAGGGACCACTGGGCAATGAAATCGTTTGTCGCGCTTACTTCACCATTACCATAACACCACATCATTGCATCGCCCGTCAACCCTATCAACAACTTTAACCACATTAATATATCAAATTAACACACAACATAACCCTATCACACAACATAATCCTATCATATCACACTACCACATCACCATACCACAATACCATACACATAGCCACATCACATTATCTCACCACACCATATTACCACACAACCAAACTACACAACATAAGCACACCACGCAAGCACATCACATCAACCACAACACACCGCATTATCTCACAACCACAACACATTACCACACAACAACCAACCCACACTACACACTAACACTTCACATAACAACCAACCCACACTACACAACAACCACACAAAACCACACCACACAGGTCTCTTTCGACTTGAGCGAGTACACAGCCAACGTCGACGCGGTCGGAACACTGCGACTCCTCGACGCCATCAGGACGTGCAACCTCACCAACTCCGTCAAGTTCTACCAAGCCTCCACCTCAGAGCTGTTCGGCAAGGTGCAGGAAATCCCTCAGAAAGAAACCACCCCCTTCTACCCCCGCTCTCCCTATGGTGCCTGGTACTTTGGAGGCCTTTTAAGTAGATACAATACAATACAATGAGTGGCCTCGAAACTCTTTGAGTGGCCTCGAAACTCTACGGGGTTAATGCCACTATAATAATATTCGTGTTTGTATTGTATCGCACAATGCAGTACAATACAATACAATAAAACACCAATATTATTGTAGCGGCGTTGACCCTGGAGACTTTCGAGTCAAAAGTAGATGTATAGCTTACAGTTGTATCAATGGCACTGAGGTTTTATGGATTGACGATAGTTTTATTGCCATCTGTGAAAGGATTACTTGGTTCTGTACAGATGTTTGATGAGATTAGATAGCACAAAATTCTAGTTGAGATATACGCCACTATATTATGTTATATTGGAGGTAGTTTCATTATAGACGTGTTATTATATCGTTATAAAACATTTCCGAATAAAATTTCATTATTTTCATTAATGAATAGCTTAATCAAAGTTGGTTTATTTCTCATGAAGTATGTCAAATGGCGCTCAAACCTCTCATATCCCCCATCATCACTCCAATCACCATCACAGAAAGCATCACAACCACCACCCCATCACAAACCCACTATCACCACCATTGCACCTCTTTCTATCACATTCACTGCCACAATCACACCCCCATAACCCCTACCACCATTACGCCACCACCATCTTCACCCTTTACACCACCCTATACCACCACCATATACACCACCCTATACCACCACCACCACATACACCACCCTGTACCACCACCATATACACCACCCTATACCACCACCACCACATACACCACCCTGTACCACCACCATATACACCACCCTATACCACCACCACCACATACACTACCCTATACCACCACCATATACACCATTCTATACCACCATCACATACACCACCATACATCACCACCACCACACCACGCAGGAGTGGCCAAGTTGTACTCCTACTGGATCATCAAAAATTACAAGGAGGCGTACAACATGTTCGCCTGCAACGGAATTCTTTTCAACCACGAAAGTCCCCGAAGAGGTGGGGTGTAATGGGATGTGGTGTGGGGTGGTTTGGTGGTGTGTTGTGTGGTGTGGTGGAGTGTGGTGTGGTGTTGTGAGGTGT
>OX387250.1:1760147-1762647 GCA_947562095.1 Branchellion lobata
GGCTGTTGTATGCTGTTGTATACTGTTGTATGCTGTTTTGAGCTGTTGTGTATAAGTTGTATACTGTTTTTCTACATAAATACATACCCACACACACACACACACCCACACACACACACACACACACACACACACACACACACACACACACACACACACACACACACACATACATAAATACATACATACCCTCACAACCAGTTAAAAGCGAAGAACTCAGTGTTTCAAGTGAGACCAAATCTCACGAGCTCCAAAATCACTGCTTCCATGCTGCAAGATAAGGGTGGGTGGGAATTTTGGTGAGCGTTTGGGTGGGTGGGTAAGTGGGTAGATGTATGGGTGGGTGGGTGGGTGGGTAGATGTATGGGTGGGTGGGTAAGTGGGTAGATGTATGGGTGGGTGGGTGGGTGGGTAGATGTATGGGTGGGTAGGTGGGTGGGTAGATGTATGGGTGGGTGGGTAGGTGGGTAGATGTATGGGTGGGTGGGTAGGTGGGTAGATGTATGGGTGGGTGGGTAGGTGGGTAGATGTATGGGTGGGTGGGTAGGTGGGTAGATGTATGGGTGGGTAGGTAGGTAGGTAGATGTATGGGTGGGTGGGTAGGTGGGTAGATGTATGGGTGGGTGGGTGGGTGGGTAGATGTATGGGTGGGTGGGTAAGTGGGTAGATGTATGGGTGGGTGGGTAGGTGGGTAGATGTATGGGTGGGTGGGTAGGTGGGTAGATGTATGGGTGGGTGGGTAGGTAGGTAGATGTATGGGTGGGTGGGTAGGTAGGTAGATGTATGGGTGGGTGGGTAGGTGGGTAGATGTATGGGTGGGTGGGTAGGTGGGTAGATGTATGGGTGGGTGGGTAGGTAGGTAGATGTATGGGTGGGTGGGTAGGTGGGTAGATGTATGGGTGGGTGGGTGGGTGGGTAGATGTATGGGTGGGTGGGTAGGTGGGTAGATGTATGGGTGGGTGGGTAAGTGGGTAGATGTATGGGTGGGTGGGTAGGTGGGTAGATGTATGGGTGGGTGGGTAGGTGGGTAGGAAACAACTTTTACTTGTAAACAACTCAATTCCACAACAAACACCAACAAACAACAACAAACACCAACAAACAACAACAAACGCCAACAAACAACTATAAATAACTACGAACGACAGACGAACAGTCGAGTGGCGGCAGGAAGAGGAAGGTGAAGGACGAGGAGTTTTACCTGGATTATGTTTCCAAGGACTACCAGTCTGAAAAGGGGTGGGTGGTATATAGGATTGGTGGTATGGAGGAATGAATGGATGTTGAAGGTTGGGGTAATATTGAACAGCGTTCACCACATCTTCTTACCACCGTTATTTCACCACCACCTACTCACCGCCACCACCACCACCACCTACACACCACCACTTCTTTACCACCACCACCACCTACTCACCACCACTACCACCACCACCTTTCACCACCACAGCTACATGGGCAGTGCCTTCGAGCAGGAGGCCTCGTCTGCTGTGGTAGACATGCAGGACGACGAGGAGGAGGAGAGGAAGAAGAAGAAGATGGTTTGGTCGGTGAAGCTATTTACATCGTTTTCCATTATATTTTTAAAATTCCTTTTTCAAATATCAGATAATAAAGTTGATTGTTCATTTCGTTAATCAATTTCAAAGCCTATTTTGGAAGGCATTCTAACATCAACGCAACAATGTTGGAATTAAAATATCAACATAACAACAACACCAGCACACCACAACACCAACAAAAAAAAACATCACGACAAACAATCCTTACACTACTACATCACACCACCACACCATCATCACACTGTCACAATACTAGTACCATACACCGCTTCACACCATCACTTCTCTACCTTACCTCACCAGACCACCAAACCACACCACACTACGCCGCACCACACACACTACATCACCTCACACACCACCCACAAACACACCATATCACACCACTCGTACCATAGGGACCGCAAGAAGAAGAAGTACGTGAAGAGTGGAGAGTCCAAGGTGAAGACTGAGTCAGGGAAGAAGGTGCAAGGGAAGGGGATTAAAAGAGATCTGTGAGTTTGTGTGTGTGTGTTTGTGAGTGTGTGTGTGTGTGTGTGTGTGTGTAAAAATATTAATCTGGAAAAGCACTGATTCATGTTTTGTCACGCACTAAATCTTCCAATACACATCTACGCCAATAATTTGCTACCACTTCTTCAACTACCACCGCCACCACCACTGCCAGCTACAAAACGTGGCTTGAGCGCAAGAAGATCAAACACAACGACGACGACGACGAAGACAGACCAGCCATTAAGTTCTCTCACGGCAAAAGAGGCAAGGCAAATCGTTACAGCAGCAAGGAGCGGGTCAAGGAAGTTGAGAAGGGGGGTGGGAACAGACCAAGGAGTGAGTTGAAGAGCAAGGGGCAGATCGTAAAGAAGCGAGAAAAATCCGCCAAACTTAAGGCCTTCCAGAAGAAACAAGCAGATAAGAGAAAGAAGAGGACGGGAAAG
>OX387250.1:1770147-1842647 GCA_947562095.1 Branchellion lobata
AAACGGCATATACATCTTTGAAAAGCCAAAGCAGAAGAAAAGTGAAAACTCGAAAAAGATGTGATGGCCGGAATGTGGAAGAGAAGATACTGTGAGGCGCATTCAGTGTTCAGTTAACTTTGACTTTTTTTTCTTCTTTTAGAACATTCGCCATTAGAATGACATCTGGCTGCAGTTCCTTGTGTTGCACCTTGGAACGGATGTGTGTGACACGGTCATGTGAGCAATCACTAGCCCCCCAATAAGATCTTCAGTCCATTTCATCACTCAGTCGATTAACCCACTGCCACTACCTCTCAAAGTCCACCAATATCAATAAATAGCGTGTATTTTCAAATGTGCCAAAAATACTATTAGACGCCACAACTACCTACCCCATCACATCATACACACACCAAAAAGGAAGCAAAAAAACACCGCAGCACACCACATTCCATCACGCTACAATACTCCCGCCAAGCCCCACTGCACCAATAAACCACCCAACACCCCACCCTATAACACACCGCACCGCACCACACTAACCACACCAAACCACACAATAAATCACACCAAACTACACAAAACACCACACAACACCCCACACAACACCTCACACCCCACCCCACACCCCACCCCACACCCCACTCCACACCCCACCCCACACACCACACCCCACCCCACACTACACCACACACTACACCACACCAACCAGCTCCTTATCGGACTGCAGTCGGTCGAGGTAGTTTAGTAGTTCGTTGGTGTCTTCGTACTTGGGGTCAAGGAGCTTCTTGCTGAACTTCCTGGTGCCCCAGAGCAGCAGGATCCAACGGGTAGGCACCAGAAACAACACCAGGGTTAGCACGATCAGAACCATCAAACCCAGGCAGGTCAGCCACGGCGTTCTCCACAGGAACATGCTTTAGAGAGGAGGGTTGTGGTGGTGGTGGTGGTGATGGTGGTGATGGTGGTGGTGATGGTGGTGGTGGTGATGGTGGTGGTGGTGGTGTTGGTGATGGTGGTGATGGTGATAACGGTGGTGAATGTGTTGATGATGATCTCATCTCTGTATCATTCCAATTTTAGTGTATGTATCTACAAAAGGCTACAAACGCTAAAATGATGATGATGAAGATGAGAACGACAATTATAGAAATGATGATGATGATGATGATGATGATGATGATGATGATGATGATGATGATGATGATGATGATGATGATGATGATGATGATGATGATGATGAGGATGATGATGATGATGAAAACGACAATTATAGGAATGATGATGGTGATGATGATGATGATGATGATGATGATGATGATGATGATGATGAGGATGAAAATGATAGAAATGTCAAAGTTTGTTTGGTTTAATTTTTTTGGAGCTGAGTGAATCGATAAGGAAATGAAAACCATTTAGTTTTTCCACCACGCCTACTTCCTTATCTTTTCGACCAGGGACATCACGTGGTCAAGCACCTCCTGCACCATCAGACCTACCTCGTGCAGGCCCTGAAACTTTTCCAGGATTGACTTCTTCTCCTCCTGCGTGGATGGATGGATGGTGGGATGAATGGAGGAATGAATGGAGGGATGAATAGAGGGACGGATGGAGGGATGGATGGAGGGATGGATGGAAGATGTGATGGATGAGGGGATGAAAAGATGGATGGAGGGATGGATGGAGGGATGGATAGAGGGATGGATGAAGGGATGGATGGAGGGATGGATGGAGGGATGGATAGAGGGATGGATGGAAGGATGGATGGGAGATGTGATGAATGATGAGATAAATAGAAAAATAAGAAAAAAAAAGAATTTATTATGGATGATTTGATGGATGGATGAACGGTTAGATGATTGGACGAATGGACGGATAGATGTAACATTGTGGCCTCGAAACTCTACGGGGTTAATGCCACTATAATAATATTCGTCTTTGTATTGTATGGCATTATGTTCTATAGTAATGAAGATTGGAGTGTAATCTAATTGCACTTTTAATCAATTTCCTTCCGGCGTAGTTTATTTGTAGGGTAGATGTTATCTTGTTGGGGTCTAACTAAAGTTTGAGACGTAATAGCAGGTGGTTCGGAATATTTTTCAATTACCTTTGAGTCCATGTCCTCTTCCGCCTCCTCCGCCTCCCCACTCACTACAGAAGAGTTCTAATGAATACATTTTGATATTATAAAAGCAGATTTTTGACACGCATACACACACACACACACACACACACACACACACACACACACACACACACACACACACACACACACACACACACACACACACACACACACACACACACACACACACACACACACACACACACACACACACACACACACACACACACACACACACACACACACACACACACACACACACACACACACACACACACACACACACACACACACACACACACACACACACACACACACACACACACACACACACACACACACACACACACACACACACACACACACACACACACACACACACACACACACACACACACACACACACACACACACACACACACACACACACACACACACACACACACACACACACACACACACACACACACACACACACACACACACACACACACACACACACACACACACACACACACACACACACACACACACACACACACACACACACACACACACACACACACACACACACACACACACACACACACACACACACACACACACACACACACACACACACACACACACACACACACACACACACACACACACACACACACACACACACACACACACACACACACACACACACACACACACACACACACACACACACACACACACACACACACACACACACACACACACACACACACACACACACACACACACACACACACACACACACACACACACACACACACACACACACACACACACACACACACACACACACACACACACACACACACACACACACACACACACACACACACACACACACACACACACACACACACACACACACACACACACACACACACACACACACACACACACACACACACACACACACACACACACACACACACACACACACACACATACACACAAACGCACGTTGGTGTAATCCTTGAAAGAGTTGGTGACGCTGAAGATGATGAAGTTTTTGACGATGACGATGATGAGGATGAGAGGAAGCATATAGAGTTCCAGGAGGTACACGCTTGCGCAATATACCTGCAGTTCAAAGTTAACTTTGTCAGCGAAAAAATTGTTTGAATTAATAATTAGTAATAATGAAATGTTTTTAAAGTTCGCTTTTAATCATATGTTGTAGGACCGAAGGATGCAAATCATTAGTGACTGGCAGATGAACCCAATTGTGGTAACTCAAGAGAACGTTTGTCCGTATACAAATTTATTGATCAACAGCCAATCAATCCTCTTCAAGCCGTACAACTAGACATCTAGCCGACCATCCGAAAAAAATTTAAATAGACATCCAAAAAAAAATTCAACCACACATCCAACAAAACAGCTACCAACAACCACATCCAAACAAAGATCCAACCAGTCATACAACCACATCCAAACAAAGATCCAACCAGTCATACAACCACATCCAAACAAAGATCCAACCAGTCATACAACCACATACAAACAAAGATCCAACCAGTCATACAACCACATCCAAACAAAGATCCAACCAGTCATACAACCACATCCAAACAAGGATCCAACCAGTCATACAACCACATCCAAACAAAGATCCAACCAGTCATACAACCACATCCAAACAAGGATCCAACCAGTCATACAACCACATACAAACAAAGATCCAACCAGTCATACAACCACATACAAACAAAGATCCAACCAGTCATACAACCACATCCAAACAAAGATCCAACCAGTCATACAACCACATACAAAAAAGATCCAACCAGTCATACAACCACATCCAAACAAAGATCCAACCAGTCATACAACCACATCCAAACAAGGATCCAACCAGTCATACAACCACATACAAACAAAGATCCAACCAGTCATACAACCACATCCAAACAAGGATCCAACCAGTCATACAACCACATACAAACAAAGATCCAACCAGTCATACAACCACATCCAAACAAGGATCCAACCAGTCATACAACCACATCCAAACAAAGATCCAACCAGTCATACAACCACATCCAAACAAAGATCCAACCAGTCATACAACCACATCCAAACAAGGATCCAACCAGTCATACAACCACATATAAAACCAACTGCAAATTAAAAAAACTTCTTGATCAACTAAGCATGAAAACAACTGTTCGACCAACCACACATACAAACAACCACACATACAAACAACCACGCATACAAACAACCACATCTACAAACAACCACACATAAAAACACCCACAACCACACATACAAACAACCACACATACAAAAAACCCTACACTTAACCAACCACACTCGACCAACCAGGTAGGCCAACAAGCTCTTGGGCTTCGACTCCCAGCTGAGGCAGCTCTGCATCGCCTTGGCCACTCCTGCCACCGCCATCACCAACCTCTTCGCCCTCTCTACGTTTCGCTTCATCGCCTGGTGTGGTAGTAAGTTGTTGTTGTTGTTGTTGGGGTAGTGGTAAGTGTGGTAGGTCGTTGTTGGGGTAGTGGTAAGTGTGGTAGGTCGTTGTTGGGGTAGTGGTAAGTGTGGTAGGTCGTTGTTGGGGTAGTGGTAAGTGTGGTAGGTCGTTGTTGGGGTAGTGGTAAGTGTGGTAGGTCGTTGTTGGGGTAGTGGTAAGTGTGGTAGGTCGTTGTTGGGGTAGTGGTAAGTGTGGTAGGTCGTTGTTGGGGTAGTGGTAAGTTGTTGTTGCGTGGTGTATCATTGTTGTGGTGATGTGTCATTGTTGTGGTGGTGTGTCATTTTTGTGGTGATGGTAGGTGTTTTTGAATAGTTTTTGATCATTCAATGATAGATTTTGTGGTCCAATAAAGAAATTTTGGTAAATAAATTTTATTTTTCAACAGATTAAGTGGGTTTTCCTGGTATTATGTCCATTTTAAAAGCTATAAAGCATTTTTCTCAATCTGACCGCCTTCTGGTACTACCTCTCACAAGTTGAAAAAAAACGCAAATAACAGCGGAATTTAAATAATAATAATAATAATAATAATAATAATAATGATAATAATAATAATAATAATAATAATAATAATAATAATAATAATAATAATAATAATAATAATAATAATAATAATAATAATAATAATAATAATAACAAAATATTAATAAATTATAATAAATCGAATTTTTAAATCGCCAAAGCCAGCACCTGAGGTGTCTGGCGAAAAAATGAATAATAATAATGTGTAACATCGAAATAAATCTGCAAGTTTGAGTGGAAATAATGGTTAGGGATGTGAAGCAAATTTGCATATGTTATCATCATTCACTATTTGCTTGCAAAGGTATGCATGATAATGGTATGTTTGTTGGCGGGTTACTGGTTGAATTATCACAGTCGTTAATGAGAAGAGATTTATAATGTTTTGAAGATTGCTTGATTGATCGATATGGGAGGTTATTTAAATGCTAATGAGGAACCGATATTTTGAGTTTGGGTTCCTGTTGCATGTGTAGCAGCTCCTTTGGCTTGAAGGTTCGAACAGCTGCTCTGAGCTGGTGGTAGTGGTGATGTGGTAGTGGTGGTGGTGATGTGGTGTGGTGATGCGGTAGTGGTAATGGTGATGTGGTGTGGTGATGGTGTGGTGATGGCGTGGTGGTGTCATTGTAGTGATGTTGGTGTGGTGTGATGGTGTTGTTGTTGATGGTTGGGATGTTGAGGTGATGGTGCTACGGTGTTGTTGTGGAGATAGATCTTTGATGAAACAAAACCTTCATCACGTGACATAGAACCAAAATAACTTAAAACCGCCACCACAACTTACAGGATTGTAAACGTAGTCAATTTTCAGAAGCAAAATTCCTTTTACTTTGTTCAAAAGCTTGCAGTCCTTCAACTGGTACCACACACACTCACCATTCTTGATCTGCATGGTGGTGGTGCTGGTGGTGGTGGTGGTAGTGGTGGTGGTGGTGGTGGTAGTGGTGGTGGTAGTGGTGGTGGTAGTGGTGGTGGTAGTGGTGGTGGTAGTGGTGGTGGTAGCTCACTTTGAATTAAGAGAGATATCATTTGTATGTTCAAATGAAACACCATGGACACCATAGAAAAACCATAGAGCGCTTTTGAGCAGTGTGGATCAGCGCTATACAAATGATTAGATTAGATTAGATTAGCTTAGATTAGCCTGGATTAGCTTAACTTAGATAAGATTAGATTAGATTAGATTAGATTAGATTAGATTAGATTAGATTAGATTGGATTAGACACCTTGAGCAGCGGTATGGCCACCATTCCGAGGAATTCGACTTTTCTGTTCTTGTTCTCGTCAAGGATGGTGACGAGGAGGGTTGAGTGGATGTCGTTTATGGTCCTGTCACGTGGACGGGGGTAGGAACCACTTAATATGAAGCAGCTATAAACCATGAGCCAGGAAATAAAAAAATTAACCTAAATAAAATTTTAACGAAAATATACGGAAAAGTTGACACATTTATTTAAAAATAAGCACAAAATTATAAAAATTCTTACACAAATAATGAAAAATTTAACCAAAAAATAGCCACTTCTGACAAGTGAAGCAAATATAACAATAGCAACTGTATAAACGACGAATATTGACGGCATGTTGCTAATACGTTGCTAAGGCTTGAACTACTCAAAAATAATCCATAAGTAAATAGGCGCTAAATGATGGCGTCGATCAGAAAAGATTGATTGGTTACACACACGCTGACGGGATCCTCCACTTGTGGAAACATGATACGAACCCTCGAGAGAATACTTTCAAAGATGAGAATTAGTTTGAAGGTGAGGGGCCCGAAGAGTTTTGGTGTTGTTAACACTAACTTGGTTACACTATCAATGATTTCTTAACCTCATGAAACAATTGATAATTTGAGGTTATTTATAGCTCACGGTAGATTATTTATAGCTCACGGTAGATTATTTATAGCTCACGGTAGATTATTTATAGCTCACGGTAGATTATTTATAGCTCACGGTAGATTATTTATAGCTAACGGTAGATTATTTATAGCTCACGGTAGATTATTTATAGCTCACGGTAGATTATTTATAGCTCACGGTAAATTATTTATAGCTCATGGTAGATTATTTATAGCTCACGGTAGATTATTTATAGCTCACGGTGGATTATTTATAGCTCACGGTAGATTATTTATAGCTCACGGTGGATTATTTATAGCTCACGGTAGATTATTTATAGCTCACGGTAGATTATTTATAGCTCATGGTAGATTATTTATAGCTCACGGTAGATTATTTATAGCTCACGGTAGATTATTTATAACTCACATGATGAACTATATATATCCCAAAGGGGGAGGCATGGTTTACATGATGAGGATATTTTTATACAATTTTATAAAATATATCTAATCTTATATAACATATCTTATCTTTTATAGTACATCTAATCTTATATGATATATCTAATAATATATCTAATATCTAATATATCTCGCATGATAAACCTATTAATAGCTAAAATGGTTAATCTATTAATAGCTTACATGGTGAACCTATTAATAGCTCACATGGTGAAGGTTCTGTTCCAGTGAGGATTGATGGTTTTGTAGATGGTCTGTGTTTGCAGGCGGCTGTTGTCGAGTTGCACCACGCAGTATGGGTCGCTGGTGCCCCTGAGGTCTGCTGCCATCAGTCCAACCGCCTTCAAGACTGCAAGGGAGTTGGGGGATTGAAAAAGTCTGGGGGTAATTAAAGACTGTTGGAAAGAAGGTCAGAATGTAGGTCAAGCAAGGATTGCAGGGTAGTAGTTGTAATAGTAGTTGTAGTAGTAGTAGTAGTAGTAGTAGTAGTAGTAGTAGTAGTAGTAGTAGTGGTAGTAGTAGTAGTAGCAGTAGTAGTAGTAGTAGTAGTAGTAGTAGTAGTAGTAGTAGTAGTAGTAGTAGTAGTAGTAGTAGTAGTAGTAGTAGTAGTAGTAGTAGTGGTAGAGTTATCGTTTGCGGCTAGTATCAACAACAGAGGGGTTATTCGGGAAAGTATGAGAAGCTTGAGAAGAAATCTGCATAAGAGAATCTATTGGAATGGGTGTTTAGCGGAGATAAAGATAAAAGGTAAGAAATGGAGGCGGATTTTGGCCTTCAAAGGCGCACAGAGGGAAACCCACTATTGATTTGGAGGCAACCAACACGGTCGAGATTTCTTGTGGTCTTCAGATAGGCCTGCAAATTTTTTAAATTATTCATTTTTGTAGTCTTTATTAGATCAAGTCCAGACATACGCTGGAAATGTTGGGTGAACACACAGCGTAACTCAAGATTTTAATGACTGACTGAGGTTCAGTTTGCGAACTGAATCTATTTCATTTTTGACAGCTCTATTTTATTTAATTTTATTTTTAATTTTATTTTTAATTTTATTTTTAATTTAATTTCAATTTTTCAATTCTATTTTATCCATTTTATTTTATTTAATCATTGACTCTATTTATTTATTTTATTTTATTTTATTTTTTGTTTTCATTCTTCCAATTCATTCCACTTCCTTTCTATTATTTTATTTTTCTTACTTCACTTCACCTTTTTTTCATACCCCCAAACTTAACAGCTTCACACTCAAAACCAAGACAACCGAACGCACAAAGTTGCTTCTTTCGATGCCCAGAGAGCTTTTGGGCTTGTTATTGCTGAGACTCTCGTCAGGAGACTGCACAACCACTGAAGAGATGGTGAGAAGGAGGAAGATAGTGGCTCCATCTTCGTTGAGGGGCAGTTTGAGGCTGTGGGTGGTTTCCTCCTCGTAGTCGTCCAGGTTTATTGAGCACCTGGAACGCCATGTGGTGGTGGTGATGGTGGTTGTGTTAATGGTGTTGGTGATTTCTTGGAAATGGTAGTGTTGATGACGAGAGTAACGGTGGTGTTGTGGTGATGATTATGGTGGTGTTGGTGGTGGTTTTGTTGGTTTGATGGGGATGGTGGTGTTAATTACGCATTGTTTCTGAAAGTCTACGGAGAATGATTTTTTAATTCACTAATGAGCCAAATATGAAAATCAGTAAAAATTGTCTCCATCAATTTTTAGTTTAAAAATCGAATTAAAGAGTTGGCTTAGAGATCGAAGCTGAAGATTATAGTTAAAATTTTAAACTGAAAATTCTGGTTAAATCTTTGAACTGAAGATCCTAGTTAAAGATGTCAGTCTAAAATTTCACTTAGAGATTTAAACTGAATACTAGAGTTTAAGCTTTAAACTGAAAATTCTAGAAACCTCAATTTTTTTTCATAGTCTCCATTAAATACAATCCAGACAGCTGTTGATAATGTAACAGAACCTAAAGTTGAGATCTCAAGTAAAACAAGATTCAAAGCTTGGAACTGACTCGCCGAGGACACACTCCTTTGATCCAATCTCGGTGTTCCTGACGGAGACGACCAGCACAGCTTCCACATCCTCGTACATGTACAAGTCAAAGTCCTCCGTCCACTTGGGGTTCAACGTCTTAATCTTCGCCTGGAAAGTTTATCCCTTATTCGCTTATTTTCGCCAAAAATGAATTTAAGTTAGTGGTCATTTTTTTGAGATCGTGTGGTGAATAAGTTAGCATTATTAGTTTCCTTATGGTCTTGTATGTCTGGTGGCCCAACAGTGATTAACTGTTTCTATGGAAGCGCCTTTGAACGAAGCGCTGAAAATCGTTCCACGAATGCTTTTTCAAGCAAATTGAATAACTGGCACCAATTTTATTTCTAGTTGGTGCGGGTTTTTATATTTTATGCCATTCGAGTCGGTTTTCTTGAAGGCAGTGAATTATTGAACGCTGATCTTTCAATCCAATTAAATCATTTATGAAGCGCTTTTTAGCACTTAGGTTAAAAGCGCTCTATGGAAACAGTTCCATCTGCCGTGGACCCCTAGGTGACTGAGTTACTCTAGCACAGCATCTATTTTTTTACTTGAATTTCCGCTTTCGAAACTCAAACCTGAGATTACCTGCTCATTAATCTTAGAGTTAATGGGTCTTTTGTAGACGCCAAAGCATTGGAAACATTAGAAAACGCTAAAAGTGAATTGAAAATCCACACCTTTGTTCTGAATTTGTCTATGCCAAGCTTGAGTCTGACAAAGGGATCAGGAAAGCTGTTGTTCTTGGGGGATGTGAGATTTGTGGCTTCAATCACCGCCACATTGACCACTCCATGCCACACCTTGGAAACTCGGTGCTTCTCTATGGACGTGTTGATGGAGTTAGCCACTGAAGATTTGCTCAAAATCTAAAAAAGGGGTTGAAAGTATTGATGCCGAACGCTTTCAAAAATTAAAAATTATTTGACTGTGTTTTGGCTTTATTTCGAAAAATAAAAAAAAATGGGTATTCATAAATATTGATTTTGGGGAGTTTATGTGAAATATATGAAAATTCATGCACGAAATCTAACGTTGGAAATTTTAGAACTCAAAGTGTTGCTCTGTTCGGGTTTCTTGATACGGTTGATGATGCTGTTGATGGCACTGGTGGTGATGGTGGGAGTGTTGCTGCTGCTGCTGTCATTTTGGGCGGTGGTGGTAATGGTGATAGTGGTGGTGGTTTTGTTGCTATTAGCGTTGTTTTCAGTGTTATTGCTGTCGTTGTTGATAGTCGTGTCCTCAGCTTTGTCTTCTTTGGCGTTTTCTTCGAGAGGAGAAGGCTGAACCAATTGGTCCTCTTCGAAAATCGCAGTGTTTTCTTCCGCCTCCGCCATTGTTGTTGAAATTTTTAAGAATTGCAAATCTGATGGTTTTTATGATAATGTTATTTCTAAACTGGTAAATCCTTGTTCACAGATTGTCAATAGATTGAGGGATTTGAGATCATTTTTGAGAGTTGATTTCAACTTACTTATAGTTTTGTAAACAATATTTCAACTTTTTAACGTTTCTGTGTGTATTTCTTTAAAACACCGAGTTTGAAAAGCTTCGAAAATAACTCAGGTGTTTAAAAGTGAAGAGACATTATAACGTCAGCCTCTGAGAATATATATCTCTATGATATACAAAGGTGGTGCGTGCTGCAAGGATCGAAATTTAAAAAAAAAAGGATTTTTATTTTAAATTATGAATGAGTGCATTCTATAGGAATTGTATTAAATTAAATTTTAATTAAAAAGCAAAAACCTCAGATATTCAGTTTTAGCTGTTCGATCGAACTTGAAACCTTGCTTGGAACTCGATGGGAAGTGAACAGGGGGATGACTCAGTGATATGACTTCACTGCACCACCTGAGCATGCAACTTTCGATTCTCTTATATTACAATCATTTAGGCGTTGTCCGAAGAATTGTGTAGGTTTAAGAATAATTATTCAATTTTTACTCATTGCGAAAGATTAGGAAACTTCAACACGTGCACCGGAAAAACATAAATGCGCTCTACGTCATCTTTTGATCCATATTTACTACTCGCCCATTGTACTTTACGAGGTGATGTAGTATAAAGTAGATCACGATGATGATGATGATGATGATGATGATGATGATGATGATGATGATGATGATGATGATGATGATGATGATGATGATGATGATGATGATGATGATGATGACGATGATGACGATGATGATGATGATGATGATGATGATGATGATGATGATGATGATGATGATGATGATGATGATGATGATGATGACGATGATGATGATGATGATGACGATGATGATGATGACGATGATGATGATGATGATGATGATGATGATGATGATGATGATGATGATGATGATGATGATGATGATGATGATGATGATGATGATGATGATGATGATGATGATGATGGTGATGGTGATGATGATGATGATGATGATGATGATGATGATGATGATGATGATGATGATGATGATGATGATGATGATGATGATGATGATGATGATGATGATGATGATGATGATGACGATGATGATGATGACGATGATGACGATGATGATGATGATGATGATGATGATGATGATGATGATGATGATGATGATGATGATGATGATGATGATGATGATGATGATGATGACGATGATGATGATGATGATGACGATGATGATGATGACGATGATGATGATGATGATGATGATGATGATGATGATGATGATGATGATGATGATGATGATGATGATGATGATGATGATGATGATGATGATGATGATGATGATGATGATGATGATGATGGTGATGGTGATGATGATGATGATGATGATGATGATGATGATGATGATGATGATGATGATGATGATGATGATGATGATGATGATGATGATGATGATGATGATGATGGTGATGATGATGAGGATGATGATGATGATGATGATGATGATGATGATGATGATGATGATGATGATGATGATGATGATGATGATGATGATGATGATGAGAATAATGATGAGTTAATAGCATGGTTGCATCAAACGAAGCAAGCAGAAGAACAGGTGTTGGCGCAGACAGCTTGGTAGGCTCGCCTTTGTTGACAGCCTCAATGCGAGCACCTCAAAACACTGCGAATAAAACATCAGTGTACAACCTCAAAAGAAGGACGCTTTTGAAGAAGGACTGCCCGAGAAGGATCGGTGTTAAGAAACTACAAAAAAAAGATTAAAAAATTACTGAAACTGTCTTATAAACAAGTAACAAACAACTTATATACGGCTGATAAACAACTGATAAACAACTGATAAACAACTGATAAACAACTGATAAGCACTGTTAAACAGTTTGTATTCCTTGTTACACCTCTGATACACAAAATAGACAAAAGAAATCTGAGAGATACACAAGAGTTACATAAAAGACACACAAAAGAGATAATAAAAGATAAACAAGAGACATAAAAGATAAAAGTGACACGCCATCATTGATAGGTCATCGTTGTTGACAGAGTGTCTAATGGACGCAGAATGCGGATAAGTGTCGAGAGGTGCCACCCGCTTGAACATGCAGCCGTCCGCGCAGAAGCCGCACAGGACCACCGTCAGCAAGCATGAGAGCTTCACCAGGTGATGTTGCTGTTGTTGTTAGTGGTGTTGGTGTTGTTGGTGTTGTTTTTGTTGGTTTTGTTGTTGTTTTTTGTTGGTGTTTATGTTATTGGTGGTGTTGTTGGCGGTTTTGTTTTTGTTGGTGTTGTTGTTGGTGGTGTAGTTGTTGTTGGTGGTGGTAGCGTGGTGAATCCTGTTGCTGTCGTTTATGCCTTCCTAACTACTTTTATGATAGTTTACTCCCACCAACAACATCCTTGCAGTCACCTCATCAATCGGCATCATCATCGCTATTATCGTTTTTTCAACAACTGTGTTAACGTTATCATTTTCATTACGTATGATAAGGTCCAACCTAATGTTGGTTATCACTTCGGTTGTATTATAAGTTTGCTCAAAAAGAACTAAGTTAAAATAAGTTTTCTTTGTCCGCATGAATGTTGTCAACCTTTGAAATAACTTTGTCATCACCCATCTGTTCACCCATCTGTTCACCCATCTGTTCACCCATCTGTTCACCCATTTGTTCACCCATCTGTTCAGCCATCTGTTCACCCATCTGTTCACCCATCTGTTCACCCATCTGTTCACCCATCTGTTCACTCATCTGTTCACCTATCTGTTCACTCATCTGTTCACCCATCTGTTCACCCATCTGTTCACTCATCTGTTCACCCATCTGTTCACCCATCTGTTCACTCATCTGTTCACTCATCTGTTCACCCATCTGTTCACCCATCTGTTCACCCATCTGTTCACCCATCTGTTTACCCATCTGTTCACCCATCTGTTCACCCATCTGTTCACCCATCTTTTAGCCCATCTATTCACACATTCATTCATTCATCAAATCACTCATTCACCCGTTCATTCATTTATTCTTCCACCCATCCTTCCACCTATTCATTCACTTTTTTTACCCATTCAACCACATGTCAATCCACACATTTATTCACTCATTCAGTAACTCACAATCAATTTCAAACCTTCCCTCTTATCTATATATCCATCCATCCATCCATCCATCCAAACATCTATCCATATAGTTCCTAATCCATCCATTCATCCATCCACTCATCCATCCATCCATCCAAACATCTATCCATATAGTTCCTAATCCACCCATTCATCCATCCACTCATCCATCCATCCATCCATCCATCCATCCAAACATCTATCCATATAGTTCCTAATCCACCCATTCATCCATCCACTCATCCATCCATCCATCCATCCATCCATCCAAACATCTATCCATATAGTTCCTAATCCACCCATTCACCCATCCATCCATCCATCCATCCATCCATTCACCCATCCATCCATCCATCCATTCATCCATCCATCCATCCATCCCGCAGGCAAGTGTCAGAATCGTGTAAGATGTGTCAGGTGAACCACTTCCACTGCAGCCAGTGCAAGTAACCACCTTTGACACCTTTGACACCTTTGACACCTTTGACACCTTTGACACCTTTGACACCTTCAGTCACCAAATAACCAATAATTTTCTATTCGATAACAAGGACTAATATACTTTATAAAATAAATTATTGATAATAGTGATAATTTTTATTATTCTTTGTATTATTATAATATTAATAATAATAATGATAAGAATAATAATAACAATAATAATAATTTATATTAATTATATTAATAATTCATAATAATTATATAAATAATAGTATTTTAAAACTGATCATAATTCCTCATAACCATATCAACATTTTATGGTAACAATAATAATTCTTTGAATTGATAATATTTCAATTATTCTATTGTAATGATTCTTCAAGTCATTCAAATAACAGTGGTTGTTTATGGATTGGTATGAAGGAGGTGGTATGGAAGAAGGGGTGGTATGGAAAAAAGGGTGATATGAAAGAAGGGGTGACATGGAAGAAAGGGTGATATGGAAGAAGGGGTGATATGGAAGAAGGGGTGATATGGAAGAAGGGGTGATATGGAAGAAAGGGTGATATGGAAGAAATGGTGATATGGAAGAAGGGGTGATATGGAAGAAGGGGTGATATGGAAGAAGGGGTGATATGGAAGAAAGGGTGATATGGAAGAAGGGTGATATGGAAGAAGGGGTGATATGGAAGAAGGGTGATATGGAAGAAGGGTGATATGGAAGAAGGGGTGATATGGAAGAAGGGGTGATATGGAAGAAGGGGTGATATTGAAAGAGAGATGGTATGGGAGGAGGAGAGGACGGAAGAGTGGTATGGAACGCTCAAGAAGAGAATATTGACACTACAACGAAAATTTTAAAAAATTATTTTTAACGAAAAAAATGTCTCAGCGAACTTGTAAAAGCATCCTCTCATAAGCAACCGTCGAGCGGTAGAGCTGTTGCGAAAACACTCGTAAACATGAGCGTAGCTTAGATACGCGTATATCGAACTTAATTAATTAATTAATTCAATTTAATTACTCAATAAATTTGAATTATTCACCAAATTAATCAAAATTAAGCAAAAATTATTCTGAAGTAGACACCAAATTGATATGAACTGAGTCCTGAATTGATATGAATTGAGTCCTGAATTGATATGAACTGAATAATTTATCACTCTGGTCCACAGGATCAGCTGCCACAAAAAGTGTCCAGGCCACAACGGCCACAACAGCTTTAAGAACAGCAGGAGTCGCAGCTACCAAAAAATATACACCGGTTGGAATTTTTAAAATTATTTTTTCAATTTCATATTTTTTAGTATTCATTTTTTTGTGTTTTTTTAATTATTTTATTTTTTATTTTTTTATAATTTCATTTTTAACTTTCATTATTCATATTCTTTTTCGAATCTTTATTATTTTACTTATTTCTTTTATTTACTATTTATTTTTATTTATTTTTATTCATTTATTTATTTATTTATTTCAGTATCTATTCATTTTGTTTTATTTCTCTATATTTTCCATTTTATTCATATGTTTTTCCCAATACGTATCTTTTCTGATACTTCAAACAACTCGTTACAACTTTAACAAACTTAGGGAGTATCCATTGATTTAATCGATTCTCGTAGTAGTGGTGGTGGTGGTGGTGGTGGTAGTAGTATTCAGCCTGCCTGTACAAAGGTTTGCTTCCCTTTTATGGTTTTCTTCACTCCTCTTAAACTAACTGCCAGTTCTTATTAAGTTTGATATCTACTTGAATATCAAACAATACTCAACCTAAAGAGACTTTCCATTGTACATCAAGTTGCTAACCTTAATCTATGAATGCATTTGTATAGCGCTGTGTAGAGTTGATGAGCGTTTAGTTTATTTCAGTGTTTAGGTTTATATCAAAGTTTTTATCACTTTATTTGAAAGTTACTGAAACTCCATTTCACATTCCGCATAAGTTATTTAAAAATAATTTTGCACTTATTTCAAATCTTTTTTTTTCAGTCTTATCACGCACTCACGCACTCACGCACGCACGCACGCACACACACACACACACACACACACACACACACACACACACACACACACACACACACACACACACACACACACACACACACACACACACAAACAAACACCCACACACACACACACACACACACACACACACACACACACACACACACACACACACACACACACACACACACACACACGCAAACAAACAAACACACACACACACACACACACACACACACACACACACACACACACACACACACACACACACACACACACACACACACACACACACACACACACACACACACACACACACACACACACACACAAACAAACAAACAAACAAAATCCCAAAAAACAAACAACCAGGAGACGAACACTGGAAGAAGGTACTGCAGACGAACGACTCTGAGATTCCATCGTGCAGGAAACACTGTGGATGCAAGCGCTTGACCTCTCCGTGGAGTGACAGGGAAACCTACTCGAACGACTTTTGGGGAGACAAAGTGAAGCTCAACTACAACAACAAGTGCGACCTCCGCTACTTCGACTACGCCAACTCACGCGAGCACAGCACCGTGTGCAGTAATAGCTCCTCCGTTTCCAGGGCCTCTTCCTTCGCCACTCATTTCCGCTCCAAATCACCCGTTTCTTCCTCCTCCTTCTTCAGCAGACAAAACTCCCAAGGAAGACAGCAGTCGGTTGGCTCTCCGCAGAAGGAGAAGAATGTTCTCAGTGCTCTCGTCACTCGATTCGTCAACTGGATCGGTCCCAACAAACAAGACCCTTCCAAGCAGACCCTCCCTAAGCCTGACCTCAAAACTCCCAGTCCTCCATGCACCATCAACCAGTCCCCCTCCTCCTCTAAGCTCTCCTCTCTCACCCTCTTCCAGCCCGACTTGCACAAGTTTGCCGTTGTTTGTATAGTTTGTGAGGTTGAACATCGTTCGTGATGGTTCAGCCTGTTCATGATGGTTTGGCCTGTTCATGATGGTTCAGCCTGTTCATGATGGTTTGGCCTGTTCATGATGGTTTGGCCTGTTCATGATGGTTCAGCCTGTTCATGATGGTTTAGCCTGTTCATGATGGTTCAGCCTGTTCATGATGGTTCAGCCTTTTCATGGCAGATTCCTGATGTTCACAAATACTCACAGTTCTTCATAATATTCACCATTGTTCAATTCAATAATGCAACAAACAAGCACATGGCGAAGCAACAAGAAAACAAGCACCTTTTCCTTGCAGACTGGAGCAGCGTCGGCTGAAGAGAAGACCCAAGACGATGACCCTGACCATGGCCAAGAGGTCCACCGCCATGTCCACTTCGGAGAGTGAGATAGAAGCCTGGTCTCCTAAGCACAACCACTTTCACTCCTTCACCAACCGTTGGAACAAAGTCAAACAGCGACCTTCTTCCACGTGTTCTTCCCACTTTCTGGCAACTCCATGCGTCTCTCCATCTTCCAGTGATGCCTACATGTACTCTCAGAATGGCTACCTTTCACCTACCAGTAACGCCGATGTCAAAAAGTCTCTCTTCAACACACAAAGCACCTTCAACTCCAACTCAACATTCACGCTACCCTACAGAAACGCTCAATCCTCCCTCAAAGCGTCCAGTGACTTTGACCAACGAGTCAAGAGGCTCAACTCAACCTCCACCACCTCCAACCCCACCACAAGCTCCTCCAGCAGTCTTAACAGTCTTTCCAGTCAGAAGTCTAACGAGGAAGATAAAGATTCAAAGACTGCCAAAACTCTCAAAAGTGCCCAAGACAAACGCCAAGAGTTCAAGGGAAAGACTGTTTCTAAAAATTCTTTTCTTTCCAAGAACAGCATCTGCCTCAGTGAGTGCTTCATGTCAATCTGCTCTCTAGCCTCTCTATGCCACTATGCAGATGAATCTCATTTCTGTTCATTATCATCACAACTTCTTTGTTACATTGTTATTGAATGATTCAATAAATCAATGGGATTAGGTAAGCAGAGTGTGTTATGTAAGAAAACACCGCTAACCTGCATCAAAACAACTTTTTGTTCGATATTTCTTCACTTCCTTCCACTTTTTTTTCTACTTTTATTCAATTTTTCTCAAATTTCATTTCAAGCTTTTTTGCTCTTCCTCCAACTCTTTCCAATCTCTACCCACCTTTCCTCCAACACATCTCCCAACCCATCAACTTTCTTCCCAGCCTTCAACGCCTTTCAAACCATACCTCAACTCTCCATCTTTCAGACCACCGTTTAAAGCTTCTTCCAAACCTTTCAAAACTCTTTGAACTTCATTCATGCCTCCCACAAACCTCCTTCAAACCCCCTCAAACCTCCTTCAAACCTCCTTCAAACCTCCTTCAAACTTCCTTCAAACCTCCTTCAAACCCCCTCAAACCTCCTTCAAACCTCCTTCAAACCTCCTTCAAACTTCCTTCAAACCTCCTTCAAACCTCCTTCAAACCTCCTTCAAACCTCCTTTAAACCTCCTTCAAACCTCCTTCAAACCTCCTTTAAACCTCCTTCAAACCTCCTTCAAACCTCCTTCAAACCTCCTTCAAACCTCCTTCAAACCTCCTTCAAACCTCCTTCAAACCTCCTTCAAACCTCCTTCAAACCTCCTTCAAACCTCCTTCAAACCTCCTTCAAACCTCCTTCAAACCTCCTTCAAACCTCCTTCAAACCTCCTTCAAACCTCTTTCAAACCTCCTTCAAACCTCCTTCAAACCTCCTTCAAACCTCCTTCAAACCTCCTTCAAACCTCCTTCAAACCTCCTTCAAACCTCCTTCAAACCTTTTTCAAAACACCCTCTAACTACCCACAAACCTCCTTCAAACCTCCTTCAAACCTCCTTCAAACCTCCTTCAAACCTCCTTCAAACCTCCTTCAAAACACCCCCTAACTACCCACAAACCTTCTTCAATTTAATCTTCCAACCACCTTCCAACCCCCTCCAGGCAAAGACACGCTGATCAACAGCAGTGCAGAGAAGGACAGCGTGGACATTTCCGACAACATATCCATGTGTTCCTTGCTTGAGTGCCTCATCTTATGACCTTTGCTTTGCTGTTTTAACTTTGAATAATCATAATTTTAAATTTAAATAAAAAACAAAATTATTCTAAAATTTATTTTTTTCAAATATTTTTTTATGAATTTTTAATGAATCTTTTGAAGTTTTCTTTCCATTAAAGCCATTCACACGTTTGGAAACTTTCAACAGTTTTTCAATATTTTCCAACACTTCACATCCCACAGCCCCTACAACTCCACAAACACCCATGAAAACCAAAAACGCAATGGATAAAGAGCCTCCGAAAATATTTTTTAACAAAAAATACACCCACAAACATCCTTGAGCACCCACAAACATCCACAAACATCCACAAACATCCACAAACAACCACAAACATCCACAAAAATCCACAAACATCTACAAACAACCACAAACACCTACAAACAACCACAAACACCTACAAACATCCACAAAAATCTACAAACAACCACAAACAACCACAAACATCCAAAAACATTTAAAAACAACCATAAACACCTACAAACAACCACAAACAACCACAAACATCCACAAACATCCACAGAAACCTACAAACAGTCACAAACACCCACAAATACCTACAACCGCCATTGTAGCAACTGCGGTCCGTACCTGAAGGAGACCCTGCAAGACTGCGACATCCCCTTCAACCACCTCAAGCTCAAGGACGTCTTCAAACGATCCTCCATCTACTCTATCCACAAGTCTTAAGCGCTAGATAAATGATTTTATTCTTAGCTTTCATTAGATATGAACATACAAGGCTATATATTTTTTTTTAATATTTCAACTCAATTCTCTCGTATCTAACACTATCAACCAAACCGACCCCAAGTTAATGTCAACCGAGCCTTCTACACAGTCAACTTCTCCAACAAACAACCACCATGCTCACAGGGGCCAGTGGCACGGCGATGTGTTGGTGTACTTCTACAACAGCCTCACCGAGGTTCGTATCCCCAAGTTCCTGCAAGAGCTGAGGCGGCTGAGTAGGATCAGACATGAGTACATCCATCTCTTCATGGGAGCTTCTGTCAACACCTCCAACATCGCCATTGTCATGAGGTGCTTGGTGGCTGGGTTGCATGGGGTTGTTGTTGTTGTTGTTTTTGTTGTTGTTGTTGTTTTTGTTGTTGTTGTTTTTGTGTAGAAGAATACACTGAAACCCATTTTGTATTATTACACACTTTATAAATCTTTACACCACACACCACCACAAACCACACAAACCCACACCCAATCACATACCACACGCTATCATATACCACCACACACCCCCACACACCACACACACACACACACACACACACACACACACACACACACACACACACACACACACACACACACACACACACACACACACACACACACACACACACACACACACACCACCACCACCACCACCACCACCACCACCACCACCCCCACCACAGCGAACTGAAGGGCATTTCAGTGTACGAGCGCATACACACGGCTGCAGAGCGACTACCCACCCGCACCAAAGTGAACATCGCTAGACATGTCTCTCAGGCCATTGGCTATCTGCATGCCAAGGGCTTCTCCGTCAAAACCATCAACTCCCGAAACGTCTACTTTGACCCTAAGGTCAAACTTTCCCTCCTCGACCAGTCACTGCCCGATGTCAACTATAAAGCCAAGTTCGTTTTTTTTTATTTTCGCTTCCATTTAGTCGGGCGTGTAGATTAAATTTTATCCTAGAAAAGAAAAATTTTGTGTAGAAGAACATACACTTAATGAATATTTTATGAAAAAAAAATGTTTAATACGTTGTGGAAACCATCAACTACATATTTCACCATTGTTGTCAAGACCTGTCACACTGGTGATTAAAGCACTGCAACCTTCCAGATCTGACGTGGTTTACTTCTCAAAAGGGGCTCTTTCTTATCTGGCTCCTGAACTGCTGAAAGAGATTCGACCCAGCAGCAGCAGCAGCAGCAGCAGCAGCAGTGGTGACCATGACAACGACACCCTTCCCTCGTACAACCACGTCACAGAAACAAACAGGTATGCATCCATCTCCAGCTATGGCAGGGCCTTCGACAGCTGGCTCGACGACTCCCTCTTCACCTTCGAATCAGATACTTACGCTTTTGGGTTGGTGCCCACCTTTCGAAACTGTGCCTTTTCGGTGTTCTAAAATAATTCGCAAGCAGTCAGCGCTAAACAAATGCTTTGATTGGATTAGATTAGAAGCAACTAGTAGCAACCAAAATAACCAACAACAACCAGCTACATCATTCTGAGAAAAAGCAAACAAACAACAGCAATTTCACAAACAGCAGATAAGTTTTAAATGCAAAAACTCCAGAACCTTCCTCTATGAGATTCTCAGCTACCAACGACCACTCAAGAGTCTCAGCAGCGAAGAGTTTCTTTGGCAGACTTGCAATGGAGTGAGGAAAAAAGTCAGCCACCTCAGCTGCAGCAGCATTTTGAAGGTCATTTGTTTTTGAAGCTTCCATCTTTTTACTCTAGTTTTTTTCCCTTGTATTGATCGTTGCGAGTATTCCATCAGCTTTCCTTCATCATATATACTTATTTTTTAATTGAGTTATATTTCCATTATTTTAAAACTTACCTATCATTTGCTACAAAGGTTTTAATTGAAAGATGCTGGTCTCATAAGCCAGAACAAAGACCCTCTTTTGTTGAAATCAACCTCGAATTAGATGCGAAAGTAAGTACCAGTTGTGACATTTTTTTATGAAAAAGATCCAAAATCAATTCGACTTTCCATTCACAGACAGGTCTTCATAAAAGACACAGCTCCTCGCAACCCGAAAAACTTAACCGTCCTCCAAGCATTCCAGTCAGATCAAATTCAAGACTTATGTAAACTTGAAAAAACCAATTTCTTTTACTTTTCACATAAAAGTGGAGCTATTTATCATATACACTTCGATACTTTTTAGAAAAATAAATTATTTGTATTCGATTTCAAGTACATCCAACATCTCAAATTAACTTTTAGTTTTCGTTACTTTTGTTGGATATTATTTATTTTATAACTTCGAAATGTCGCTTCCTTTCAAAAAAGACAGCAAAGTTAACATTTTAGATAAAACTTTAAGTAGGGGAAAACATGAGGTTAAACTTATTTTATTGTTAAGAATTAATTAATTAGGCTACTCCCTATCTTTGAAAGTTTGGCTTAAAAGCAGCTTCAAATAAACATGCATGTGTACTTTTTTTGAGATATTATGAATGAATTATTCAGGTGAACATCAGTGTTTTCGCTCTTTTGTTTGCCGAAATTGTACAGTACTGCCAAAACAGAGTAAATACCATTCCAGAGCTACAACAAAAGTTCATAATTTTTTCTGTTAGAGTATTTCATCAATAACTAAAATAATTTTAAAATTCCAAAAGGTTCTTTTTTTAAATTAAATTTATTCACAATGAAAAAATGATACCTGCCAACTGGTCAGACTTTCAGACCTGGGTCAGCAGGTGGGTCGAAGGGTATTGGATGTAGTGGTATTGCGAGAAAAGGGATACAAGAGAGAGATTAAGTTGGTGAACATGCTGGTCTTTATCAAATTCAATGTCTGGAAAGTGGGTGTTTCATCTTGTTCATTAACCTTATTAACACAAGCACAGAAAAATCCATTTTTACATAAATTTGCATTAAATTCTAAAAATTAATTTTTATTTCAAAAAATATATGTTTTAGAGTTTGTTTGGCAAAGAAGCAGACAAGTTGGAGCATGCCAACGATGATGAACGAATTTGTGAGCAAACTATTATCAAATCAGTCAGATTTTCAGCATTTGAATTTTTTCAGTAGAATTTGGTTATTCAATATGGAAATAACTTTTGAAAACAAATGACAGATTATATAATTGAGAAGGAACCACTGGTGAACAGGTTCATTTCGAACCCCAGTGAAGGAGGTGGAACTATTGCATTTTATAAACTTCACTATACACTTTTCAATTCTTACTGTACATGAGAATTGAGAGTTATTCAATTAATCATAAAATTTATAATTTTTAATATACCTGAGAATAATGAATAATTCAACTAATCATAAAAATTAAATTCATTAAAAAGTAAAATACTTTCATGTGTTTCATATATATTTCATCTACGCCCCTTCATCCCTTTCCCACCATCTATCCCATATCATTCCATCATACATCCCACCATCTACATCCCATATCATTCCATCATACATCCCACATCCATCCCACCATCTACATCCCATATCAATCCATCATACATCCCACATCCATCCCACCATCCTTCTCCACCCCTTCAATACCCCTATAACCTTGATACTTCATCACTATGCATACAAGCATTGCAACACCCAGGGAGGCAATCAAGTCTGAACTGTGCCTCATTCATGGCGGGCATTATTGAAGCCATTCTCAACTACAGCAATTTTGTAATCTTTTTTACTTCTTTTTACACCATATAAACATTTTTTGAATTTTGACATTCAAAATTCTGCTCCTAACTTGCTTCCTTTTTTCCCAATCACCTTCCTTCCAACCACCCTCCTTAGGTACCAACCACAATTTAACCAACCATTTCTTCTTTTATCCTTCTTCCCTTTCGACCATCCTCCCCATCAACAACCCACCCAGCACCTTTTTATGCTCCTTATGTTACCATTTTCTCACTCCTCTCTCCACTCTCCATCCTACTTTTATCCTTTCCCACCATCCAACCATCTTTCTCAACCACCCATATAATCCTTCCTTTTCTTCCCCTTCCAACCCTCCATCCATTCCTCCCTGCCTGTGGCCTCGAAACTCTACGGGGTTAATGTCACTATAATAATATTCGTGTTTGTATCGTATTGTCCCTACCCACCCATCCATCTCTTTCAACACCCCTACCCAACAGCCAGCCAAGGTGACAGCCCATTGGCACGAAGGCACAGCCTTCATGATCAAGTTCGAGGACAGCGCCTTGGCCAGGGACAAAATGGTCGAGGGCAGATGAAACCATTAACATTCATTCTTATTGTATTTTGTTATTATTTTAAAATTATTTTTATTATTACTACTTTTTTTTTTCTTTCTCATTTTGACACCATTATACTTAAAGACACGTGGTTGTTTAATTACGAAAATAGAATCCATGGATTATTCATTTATACCATAATTTTTGAATAATTCTAAGTAATTCAAACTTTTTAGTACCAACACATCACTACCGCCAAGCCAAGTATAAAAATTATTATGATAATTTTCGCCAAAGTTTCAATTTTTTAAAGAGCAGACGAGTAGGGCCATTGAAAGCTTCAGTTGATTTCTATGGTGTAATATGTGAATGAGACCAAAGAGAAGTACAATAGGAATGTGGAAGAAAAACGGCAGAACTCATAGTGTGGTAGGGGTTGAGGATAGTCAAACTGAAAGAGATCTACGATAAGTAGAAGGATAGCAAAGCCCTATGAGGCTTGGTAGTAGTAGTAAATTCACTATATGGGCGCTTGGCAGTTAAGCCATAACCCGTCGACCACACTCGCTATCCCTTTCCGGCTAGTCCGTACCGGAGGCGAGTAAGACCTCCTGATGGCGCACAAGTGAGGCTCGAACGAGCACTTCAGACCACCGAATGCCTCCTCGACACATTATTCTTTACTACATTTATTTATCAACCTTACCCAACAGGTAGTGACTGATCTAACTCATAGAATTTTCTATTTTTATTTTTATTTTTATACCTAAACTAAGCTATTATCCTCTACCTAGCACCTTAACCACTACACCTGAGGCTATTTTTTTTTCAACACCTTTCTTTTCTTTTGTCGCGTCCGCCAACACTGCCGGTTTGTGACAGTAATGACGCCTACGACATCTTTCTAACATTTTGCCTCCCTAACTAATCCATTGGCCAATTTTTTTGTAGATTAGTTAAGAGGTCTTACAGTTCCCTGAATAATTTCAATTCCAGTTCTTGCCTCCACTTTGTCAGTTTTGGCGCAAACTGAAATTAATCATTTTCATGCCCCACGCACCATTCTCAGAGCACTCCCGTTCTGCCCTGTCTCATATCACTCCTGGATTGCCCCCATTTAATTATTTCAGTTTTATTAACAATTATTTACTTATTCATTTTGTTTTTTTATTTATTTTATTTTATTTATTTTAATTAATTAATTTATTTATTTTATTATTATTTTATTTTTCATTTTTTAATCAAACTACACGTAAAATAGGTAATTTGGGATGTCATACTCCAATTAAACTACACGTAACAGAGGCAATGTAAGATGTCATCAATGTAGCAGACACACACAAGTCGCTCGGGACCGCAGTGATGCCTCCTCACCCTTGCCAGGGCACCCTCTTGCCCTCATATCCTAGCATCACCTTCTTCATCTCACCAATGGCTGCGCCTGGGTTGAGGCCCTGGAGGAATTTGAAGGAATTTGAGGGGATAGTCGTTGGTGAGTGAGGTGCCTACGCCGCACTGAGACAGCGACACCCACCTTGGGGCAGGTTTTGGTGCAGTTCATGATGGTGTGGCACCTGTACAGAGACCACTCATCCCTCATCTGCGCCAGTCTCTGCTCCTTGAAGTCGTCCCTGCTGTCCAGAATCCACCTGTAGGCCTGCATGATGACTGCAGGTCCCAGGTATTTGTCTCCATTCCACCAGTAGGATGGACACGCGGTGGAACAACAGGCGCACAAGATGCACTCAATCATGCCATCCTGTGAGGGACGCAAGCTTTAAGTGGAGTGGTGAGTGATAATAGAGGTGAGAAAGTACCAGTTTGACGCGCTCCTGAGGACTCTGCAGAAAAGCCTCCTTGCCTATGTTCTTCTCATCAAAGTCCTTCTTTTGCAAGTATGGCTGGATGTACTTGTATTGCGCATAAAAGTTGTTCATGTCCTGTCAGAGAATGGAAGATAATGTGAATGAGTGATGGTATAGCGGCATAGAAGCAAAAACACTAACAGGAACGAGGTCCTTGACAACCCACATGTGGGGCAATGGATACACCTTGGTGGTCTTGCTGGTGTTCTCATCTATGGGGCTGTGGTAGCATGGTGACAATAAGTAGGCAGAAGAGTGAACAAGGTAGGAAGAACAAACCAGATGCATGCAAGGGTGTTGCCTCCATTGATGTTCATGGAACACGAGCCACAAATCCCCTCCCTGCACGATCTTCTGAATGACAAGGTTGGGTCAACTTCATTCTTGATCTTGATCAAAGCATCCAACACCATGGGACCACAGTCATTCAAGTCAACCTCATACGTCTGCACATATGGCTTAGAACCTTTTTGGTCGGGATTCTGGTTGAGATTTATTGTCTTCAGTTGCAGGAAACTTATATTCTGCTATGAAAAAATACCATATATCATACTAACATATCTGTAAATGTTGAATTTTTTGATCCTAGGAGAAGAAGTATCATGAGAGTACATCCGAGACTGGATGAGGGTCATTTTAATTATCTATAAATATTGAGCAAAGGTTGACTAAATGAGAATAGAAATTCTTTAAAAAACGCATCAATTTTCTGAAATTATATAAGTAGTACAAAATGACCATTCGCACCAAAAAAAGTTAAAGAGGAGAATGGACGTCTTGAAAAACTCTATACACGAGTTACGTGAGCAAACATTTTTTTAAATAACATAAAATTGGAACATCAAAACGTAAAAACGTAATGAAATAATATAGTAATAAAATAAAATGAAATTAATCTCGGCACATGACTTTTGAATAAAAATAATTACTTAGAAATAACGATTGCGTGTTGAAGGGAAAAATGCTAAAAAAAACCTAAATCCGTTGTGAGTGAAAAGAAATTTCAAATATAATATTGAACTACGATATTGGACGCCGTCGGATACCCTTTACAAGACGAATGAAAACTGTTATGCCCCGAAGGACATAAGGGTCACATTTTTTGAAAATGACAAAAATTACCAACCGACAAAACTGGAATAAAAAATTTTTGCCGAAAAATATTTCGAAAAACACATAGGGAAGAAGCCATCGCTTAAACTTGAAGCAAATCAACTTAAAAGAACTCCGTCTCAAAGTCAACAATGCAACAGGTAGGGATGGCTGCTTACTTTATAAATTAAATAAATTTTAGGTAAAATAGTTTCAGTGAATCAAAATAGAAATAAAAAATTAATTAATCAAAATTTTATCAAACGAATAAATAAATTTTGAGAAATTAAAAAAAAGTGCCAAAAAAAAATTTCAAATTGTTTTGATAAATTAAAATTACTTAATAAGGAAAGTTCTCTTTTCTCAAAAGCAAATTTGATGAAAACACTAAATTGGGAAAAACGTCTCTCACAATTTATCAACTCATTCCATTCATGCCTGCATTCGTCAAAGAAGGTGGGTTGGAATTGGACATAATTTGGACAATCAAAAATGTAATGTTCAACCGTTTCAGGCTGACAGAAGCAGCAAGGACATCTGTCAGTTGAGGACACCGCTCTATCAAAGGCCGCTTTACAGAGTCTGTCATAACCAGTTAAGATGAAAACCGTAAAAAACCCTGGTCTGAACCAGCGGTTTGTGGATGCAATTTGTATGCGCAGCTTCAGCTTGGAATCCTCACAAGCAAAACCACATTAGGACTACGGAACAAGTTCAGCGCTGAGCTGTCCACTTTGACTTTATGACTGTTCTACGAAGACCCCAAAATGCGTTACGAAAATGCTTACAGACCTCAACTGGGAGTCCCTCAAACAGCGTCAAAAACGCAACTGACCGGCCATAATGCAAAAGATCGGCAACAACCTTGTGGACATCAAGGCAAAAGTTTATCCATAGGAGTGATGCCGAATCAGAAGCCAACTCTGACTATAATGAAAAGAAATTACTTACTAAGTATTATAAAATTTATTTTTTCCAAGGAAATTACGCGAATGGAAAATTTTACCAGCCCGACAGCATCTGCACCTATTCTGAGTGCCTTCAAATCACTCACGGAGTGGTAACCAGATCACGGTCTCAAAATTGAATATTCTTTTTTTTCTGAAAAATATTCTCACTGAGCTAATGCCACTCTTATAGATCCAAGCTCAACACATAGAAGAAAGTATGTGTATCTACGCAATTCTTTACAAAATAGTCCCTTTAGCGGTTTTTAAAATCTATCAAATTACTTTTTTTATTTGTTTTTCATTGATTAGAAGTTCTAAGAACAAGAACAACATCTTTGCGTCTAATTATTTATAAATTAATAACTACTAACCACAATTCCACATTTTTTGCAGTCTTAGAAAGACTTGTTTTGCAAAGTTTTGCTATAGTTTATAGCACAAATTTAATGAAAAAAACCAAGGTTGTTTGATTCACTTTGATTTTATGTCAAACATTTGACCAATAACCACATCGTTCGTAATCCAGCCATCTCATTTATTTCCTCCATGGGATAACGCATCAGACAAACCATAAAGAATAGTCATTAAAAGTACGAATTATATAAAAAAAAGTAAAAAACAATAGACTTGAAAATTAAATTCACCAGAAAAACAAATTAAAAAAACATGCTTTAAATCATATAATCTAATCAGAACATTTGTAGCGCGTCTATCCATTTATTTAAAGGCGTTGGAAGACACTGAACAGTTTTTGAACATTATTTTAAATTGAAACAGAAAAACTTTTCATACAAATTAATTAAATAAATTTTCGCGCTTTGTAGAAAGTTTCAAATTAGCAGACCCATGCTAACAGTCGAACATATCAAACGGTGTGTCTATGCTACAATACTTGGGCGATTATATGGTAGTTTTGCAATATACTTTAAGCCGACAAGTTGAGAAGAGTTCACGATAAATTTTACACTTTTGTAAAAAAAATTTCATTCTTCAAGTGCTGATATGGCTTCAAATTATGTCGTAACTGCTCACAAGTCTACTGCCGTGACTGCTAGTGTTCTGGGTAAGTGTTTGTTCAATTGAAAACTTGCATATTATCATTAATATAAAATTTATGACATAGAAGAATTGCCAACTATGATAAGTCAACAACCGCATAAAATCTATTTCCAGCTTTTACTTTTTTTAATAATGTCAAAAGCATTGAATTATTAAAGAAAAGAAAAAAAATCGATTATTAATTTAAGATTAAAAAAATTTCCATCCAGGAAACTTTACCAGCAAGGATGACTTTAATCTCATAGTAGCCAAAAACACCAGGTTGGAGATCTTCACAATTACCCCAGAAGGACTAAAGCTGATCAAGGAGGTAGGGGTATATGGCCAAATCGCTGTCATGAAGATCTACAGGCCCAAGGTAGGTGGAGAATTAAATGTAAATATTAAAAATCATTAAAAAATTAAAATATATTTTTTCAATCTTTTTTTTTTATTTACAAAAAAAATTTCAAATTTTTTAATTGTTTCCAATTTACAGAATGCTGAAAAGGATCTCTTGTTGATTACCACAGCTCGCCATCATGCCATGGTTCTGGACTGTGAGCAGGAAGGACAGAACATTAATATCATCACTAAAGCATACGGCAATGTCAAGGTAACCTTGGCCAATTCAATCAAAAAATTTAACATTACTATTCCCCCATCTCACCACATTTCCTTGTCACTTCATTGCACTTTTCCCATTTCTTTATATCACCCTTTCTTTTTCCAATTTTTCCATCTCACCACTCTTCTTTCCCCCATTTTACCATTCTACTCCTTCACTCCATTACACTTCCTCATTCAACCCCTGACAGGACAGGGTGGGCAGACCTCCAGAGTCAGGTATTATAGGCAGACTGGATGCCAAGGGCAGGTACCTGGGCTTGAGACTGTATAATGGTATGCTCAAGATCATTCCTCTCAACCATGACACTAAAGAACTAAAGTCGTTCAACATAAGGTGTGGTGATGGTGGTGGTGGTGGTGGTGGTGGTGGTGGTGGTGGTGGTGGTGGTGGTGGTGGTGGTGGTGGTGGTGGTGGTGGTGGTGGTGGTGGTGGTGGTGGTGGTGGTGGTGGTGGTGATGGTGGTGGTAGTGGTGGTGGTGGTGGTGGTGGTGGTGGTGGTGGTGGTGGTGGTGGTGGTGGTGGTGGTGGTGGTGGTGGTGGTGGTGGTGGTGGTGGTGGTGGTGATGGTGGTGGTAGTGGTGGTGGTGGTGGTGGTGGTGGTGGTGGTGGTGGTGGTGGTGGTGGTGGTGGTGGTGGTGGTGGTGGTGGTGGTGGTGGTGGTGGTGGTGGTGGTGGTGGTGGTGGTAATGGGGGTGGTGGTGGGGGTGGTGGGGGTGGTAGTGGGGGTGGTGGTGGTTGGGGTGGTAGTGATGGCGGTGGTGGTGGTTGTGGTAGTAGTGGTGGTGGTGGTGGTGGTGGTGGTGGGGGTGGCGATGGTGGTGGTGATGTTGGTGGTGATGTTGGTGATGATGGTGGTGGTGATGGTAGTGGTTGGGGTGGTGGGGGTAGTGATGGTGATGGTGGTGAGGGTGGTGGTGGTGGTGATGAGGATGATGATGATGTTTGAGCGGTAATGCTTCAAATGCATGCAATGCACTTTTCTAACTTATTTACAATTCAAGTTTATTCTTTACAATTGCAACAATTCAATCACCAATGCTCCAATTGATTGATCTAGACTTTCAAAATTCTTTAAATTCAAAAATGTAAAGAAAGCATGATAATTAATAATAATAATAATATTATTATTATTATTATTATTTTTATTTTTATTTTTATTATTATTATCATTATTATTGTGATTATTATTATTCTTCTTCTTATTATTATTATTATTATTATTATTATTATTATTATTATTATTATTATTATTATTATTATTATTATTATTATTATTATTATTATTATCATTATTATTATTATTATTATTATTATTATTATTATTATTATTATTATTATTATTATTATTATTATTATTATTATTATTATTATTATTATTATTATCATTATTGAACGTTTCTCATTGCAAGCGTGCTGCTCCCACATGCAGGCTGGAGGAGATCAGGGTGAAGGACATTGCCTTCCTCAGTGGATACTCTGAGCCCACCATCATCATCCTCTACGGCGTTGGTTCCATTGACTAATTAATTCATGATAAAATTAGTAGAGTCAATTAACTTCTAGTTTTTAATTTATTTTAAAATGTACTTTTATTTTGTACTTCATAATTCTTTTGCGTTTATTCAACTCACACTTCTTGTTGATTGTTTTTGATCATTCATTTTACAAAAAAAGCCAACCAGCCAACCAATCGCTCCATCACTCCTCAAACCAGCCGACCAATCGCTCCATCACTCCTCAAACCAGCCAACCAATCGCTCCATCACTCCTCAAACCAGCCGACCAATCGCTCCATCACTCCTCAAACCAGCCAACCAATCGCTCCATCACTCCTCAAACCAGTCAACCAATCGCTCCATCACTCCTCAAACCAGCCAACCAATTATTCTAACTCTGCATAAACCAGCCGCCAATCAAGTACCCCCCCCCACCACCTCACAGGACATCCACAGCAGTCATGTGAAGACGTATGAGATATCGATGAAGGACCGAGAGTTCCTCAAGGGACCCTGGAAGCAGGAGAATGTTGAAACAGAGGCCAACCTGCTAATTGCTGGTTGGATGAGTGGATGGGTGGATGGATGGATGGATGATTGTTGCTGGTTGGATGACTGGATGGATGGATGGATGATTGTTGCTGGTTGGAGGACTGGATGGGTGAATGGATGATCGTTGCTGGTTGGATGAGTGGATGGGTGGATGGATGGATGGATGGTTGTTGCTGGTTGGATGAGTGGATGGGTGGATGGATGGATGGATGGTTGTTGCTGGTTGGATGTATGAATGAATAGATGGAAAATTTGTGGTTGGATGAAAATAGATGATAAGGAGTAAGGAAAGTCTAGGAAAGACCAACAGGGATGATCATCATTCTTCTCTCATTTTTCAATTTAAATAATAATTATAATAATTATAATAATTATATTATTATTATTAATGTATTCACTCTCACCAGTTCCGGAGCCGTTATGTGGCGTGTTGATCATCGGACAAGAGTCGCTCACCTACCACAACGGAGACTCCTTCATCGCACACGCTCCTCCTTCCATCAAGGTGACCTAGTTGCATGTCAATTAACCAGTCATTAATTTATTTTTAGCAAAGTCCGACTTAGTTTCTTCATTTTAAAAAATCTATTAAGTCTTTATTCTAATCTAAAAAATTGTATAGCGCTGAGTACACGCAATATAAGCATTTTTAGTTTTTGAATTTTTTTTAGCCGTTTCACCTTCACCATGTACACTACCACCAACCCTCGCCATCTCATTCACCGCCATCAACGCCTACCACTGCACCACCAACCATCATATGCACCACCACCACCACCACTGCACCACCACCACCACCAACCATCATATGCACCACTGCACCACCAATCATCATATGCACCACCACCACCACCACCACTGCACCATCAACCATCATATGCATCACCACAACCACCACTGCACCACCAACTATCATATGCACCATCATCACCACCACCACTGCACCACCAACCATCATATGCACCACCACCACCACTGCACCATCAACCATCATATGCACCACCACCACCACCACTGCACCACCAACCATCATATGCACCATCACCACCACCACCACCACTGCAGCAAAGCATGATCACGTGTTACGGCCGGGTGGACTCGGACGGGCGTCGGTACTTGCTGGGCGACGAGTTGGGCAGGCTCTTCATGCTCCTCCTCAACGTCGACCACAACGTCGTCAAGGACCTCAAGACTGAACTGCTTGGCGAGGTGGCTGTTGTTGTTATCGTTGTTGTTTTTTTGTTGTTGTAATTGTTGTTGTCTTTGTTATTTTTGTAGTTGTTGATTTTTGTTGTTGTAATTGTTATTGTCTTTGTTATTTTTGTAGTTGTTGTTATTAATCTTATTATTACTTTCGTTATTGTAATTATTTTTTAAAATTATTTTTTTATTAATTATTTCACTTTCACTACCCACCCATCACTACCCACCCATCACCACCCACCCATCACCACCCATCCATCACCACCCATCCATCACCACCCACCCATCACCACCCACCCATCACCACTTCCACACCACACCACAGACGTCCATAGCACACTGCATCACATACATCGACAACGGGGTCATCTTCATTGGCTCTCGACTCGGTGACTCACAACTCATCAAGGTGCTGGTGATGATGATGAGGATGACGATGGTGATGATGATTATAGTAATAATAATAATAATAATAATATTAACAATAATAATAATAATATAATAATAATAATAATAATAATAATAATAATGACGATGAAGACGATGATGATGATGATTATTATTATTTTATTTTATTATTATTTTTAAAAATTGCATACCCTCCAAGTTGAACATAGAGCCAGACAAGCACGGTTCGTATGTTCAAGTTCTGGAGTCGTTCACCAACCTCGGCCCCATTGTGGACATGTGTGTGGTGGACCTCGAAAAGCAGGGTCAAGGACAGGTTGGTGGGGGGGGGGGGGGGAAGGGGGAGATGGAAGTGGCGGCTCTATGAATGGATTGAGGGGTTTGTGTTGAGATTTAGTGAAAAGTCATGCATTGATATCCCTGCAATTTTTTTTTACTTTTTTCTTTCATTCTTTTCTTCCTCTTCCTCCTTTTTCTCTTTCTTTTCTTCTTCTTCCTCTTCCCCCTTCTCCTCCTCTTCCTCTTCCTCCTTCTTCTCCTCCCCCTCCTCCTCCTCCTCCTCCTCCTCCTCCTCCTCCTCCTCCTCCTCCTCCTTTTCTTCTTCTTCACCAGTTGTTGACGTGTTCAGGGGTGGGCAAGGAGGGCAGCATCAGGATCATCAGGAACGGCATTGGACTCAATGAGCTGGCATCCATAGACCTGCCTGACATTAAGGGTGCCTGGTGGTGGTGGTGGTGGTGGTGGTGGTGGTGGTGGTGGTGGTGGTGGTGTGACGATGGGGATGCTGATGGTGGTGATGGTGATTTTGTTGATGCTGGTAGTGAATTTGGTGGCGATAGTGGTGATGGTGGTGATGAAGTTGTTGACGCTTTGTGGGGTAAGTCGTTTGTAAGTTTATAATTGGTTGCAAGTTTTTTTAGTTATCACTTGTTACCAGTTGTATGTTTGCATGGGTGCTTCGAAGAGCACATCAGCGCCATATTCGTCTCACTGCCCATCCTCTTTTTACTTCCCCATAACACCTCTCCTTTCTTTTTTTTCACTTTTTGCACCACCACCACCACCACCACCACCACCACCACCACCACCACCACCACTAATTTCTTTTTCTCTCGAACATTCCTTCTTTTCTTCTTTCTACTTCTCTTCCTCTTCCTTCTTCTCTTTTTTTTTCTCTTTTTGAACTCCTTCTTCCTCTTCCTCTTTTTCCTCTCCATCTTTCACATCACCACCACTTGCTCAGGAGTGTTTGCCTTGAAGATGATGAAGTCAACCCTCGACAACGTCCTCGTGTTGTCATTCGTGGCGCAAACCAGGTGGGGTTCTATGCGGGGCGATTGAAGCGATGTGCGGAATAAAAATAAAACAAAATTGTTTTTTTCATCAAGTTGTTACGAGAAGTTCAGAATGAAAATTAAAACTTTATCCAGGGCGTTGTTGCTGAGTGGGGAGGAGATGGAGGAGACGGAAATAGACTGTCTCAGCACCTCGGAGCAGACCTTCTGGTGTGGCAACGTGGCTCATGCTCAAGTGCTCCAGGTGTGTCCTTGTACCTCTCTTCTCTGCCGCCATCGCACCTTCCCACCCACTCCCGTCTCTTACCTCCCTTTTCCACTTCTTTCCTTCTTTTTTTTCTTTTTTTTATTTTTTGTATTTTCATATACCTTCTTCCCTCCATCGCCTCTCAACTTCTTCTTCTTCTTTCTTTTTCTTCATCTCCCTTCATCTTTCTTTCACCCCTTTTAACTTCTTTCCATCTTTACCATTTTTCATCCTCCACTTCCATCACCTCGAAATAACCTCATGGTTATTATTTATTCAAGTTCTTGGATTGATCGTCTCCACCACGCCACCAACACATCACTTACATCCACCAAACCCCACCACATCACCAACACACCCCACCATCACATCACACCGCAGACCCCAGCCACAAATGTTTTCTACAAATCCACCTTTTAACCACCACATCACCACCCACTCACCACCAAACCACCAACAGACCACCACTTTTTCTCAACCACCACTCCACTAACAAACCGCCACCAAAACCACTAAAAAAACCACCAGGACCAACAATCCTCAACCACCACCACAGCACGTTTCAGGCAGTCTGAGACTGGGTAGTGGTGAGGACAAGAGCTTGTTGATGGCTTGGAAGGCTCCTCGGGAAGAGGCCATCAGCGTCATGGCGTGCCACGGGGAGCAAGTGGTGTGCAGTACGGGCAAGTGCTTGTACTACCTCAAGATCCAACCCGGCTCTCTGGAACTGATCCGGTGGGTGGGTGGTTGGGTGTGTTTGTGTGTGTGTGTGTGTGTGTGTGTGTGTGTGTGTGTGTGTGTGTGTGTGTGTGTGTGTGTGTGTGTGTGTGTGTGTGTGTGTGTGTGTGTGTGTGTGTGTGTGTGTGTGTGTGTGTGTGTGTGTGTGTGTGTGTGTGTGTGTGTGTGTGTGTGTGTGTGTGTGTGTGTGTGTGTGTGTGTGTGTGTGTGTGTGTGTGTGTGTGTGTGTGTGTGTGTGTGTGTGTGTGTGTGTGTGTGTGTGTGTGTGTGTGTGTGTGTGTGTGTGTGTGTGTGTGTGTGTGTGTGTGTGTGTGTGTGTGTGTGTGTGTGTGTGTGTGTGTGTGTGTGTGTGTGTGTGTGTGTGTGTGTGTGGGTGTGTGTGTGTGTGTGTGTGTGTGTGTGTGTGTGTGTGTGTGTGTGTGAATGGAGGTGAGATAAGTGGATGAGTGAGAGCGAGTTTGTGTTTTTATGTGTCTGAAACCCACACCTCTGACTACACTCAAACTTCTGCCAACTCCAACAACCTCACCAACTACAACACCCACACCCTCACTAACAGCCACACCCTCAACAACAACCACACCCTCAACAACACCCACAGAGAGTGCACACTGGACTACGAGGTGGCGTGCATAAGCATTCCGAGCCTTTCGACTCCAACCCCCTTCTGTGTGGTGGGCCTGTGGACCAACGTGTCTCTCAAGGTACTGCAACTGCCTTCCTTCGACACTCTCGCTACCGAGTCTCTGTCTGGAGGTGGGTGGTTTGAAGGGCTGTTGGAGCGTTGTGGCTGGGTGGGTGTTGTGAGTGGTTAGGGTTGAGGGGGAAGAAAGGCGGCTGGGTAGTTGGGTTTTGTGGGACGTGGGTGTGTGAGAGGGTGTGGTGGCGGTGTTGTACAAAGAGCGGTTGCTTCATTTTGAAAGGGTGAAAGTACTTTGTTCTTTACTTTTTACGCATGTGTGAACTGAAGACATCATCACTTTTGTCTTCACAACCACCACTATATCAACTATCACAACCACCACCATATTCACCACCACCACCATATTCACCACCACCACCATATTCACCACCACCACCATATTCACCACCACCACCACCATATTTACTATCACAACCATCACCACCATATTCACCGTCACAACCACCACCACAACCCTTCCAGAGGTGATACCCCGGTCCATAGTGGTGGCCTCCTTTGAGGACCACGTGTACCTGCTGTGTTCTTTGGCTGATGGAAGTCTCTTCTACTGGAACTTCAACCCAGTCCTCTGTTGGTGGTTGTAGGGGTGGTGGTGATGGTTGTAGTAATAGTGGTGGTGGTGATGGTTGTAGTAGTAGTGGTGGTGGTGATGGTTGTAGTAGTGGTGGTGGTAATGGTTGTAGTAGTGAGGATGGTGATGGTTGTAGTGGTAGTGGTGGTGATTCCTGTGAATGTGGTGGCTGTTGTGGCAGTTGTAGTAATGATAGCGTTGGTGGGGATGGTGGAATAGTTTTGGTTCTCAGAAGTAATAACAAGTCATTATCATCCTTTTTCACTCTTCTTACCTCCTACTACTGCTCTCACTACCACAATCTACCACCACAACCACCACCACAGACAGCCTGGAGGACAAGAAGAAGGTGACCTTAGGCACACAGCCCACCACCCTGCAAGCCTTCAAGACTCGCAGCACAAGCAGTATCTTCGTCTGCTCCGACCATCCCGCGGTCATCTACTCCAGCAACCACAAGCTTCTCTTCTCCAACGTCAACCTCAAGGAGGTCACCTACATGTGCCCCCTCAACTCACAAGCATACTCCGACTGGTTGGTGGTGGTTGCGAGTGGCTGGGGGTGGTCTGGTGGCTGGGGGTGGTCTGATGGCTGGGGGTGGTCTGGTGGCTGGGGGTGGTCTGGTGGCTGGGGGTGGTCTGGTGGCTGGGGGTGGTCTGGTGGTTGGAAGGTGGTATGTAATTGGAGGGTGGTCTGGTGACTGGAAGATGGTTTGGTGGTGGTAAATTTTTGTGGTTTCTTGATGATTAGGGGTGGTAATATATCGGTTGGGAATAGTTGGTGTAGTGAGTGATGTTTTGATGGTGGTCGGAGGGATCAATGGATGGTGGATAATGGTCGCTTTCATTTGAAACCACGTTTACACCATTATCACCGTATTCATTACATCACACACACACACACACACACACACACACACACACACACACACACACACACACACACACACACACACACACACACACACACACACACACACACACACACACACACACACAACACACACACACAGCCTAGCCCTAGCAAATGAAGGAACTCTCATGATCGGCCTCATAGACGACATTCAGAAGCTCCACATCCGCACCATTCCTCTCTACGAGACGCCCAGGTGAGGCCGCTGCTGGAAGCCACTTCATTCTGTGGCTTCATTCTGTGGCTTCATTCTGTGGCTTCATTCTGTGGCTTCATTCTGTGGCTTCATTCTGTGGCTTCATTCTGTGGCTTCATTTTGGGTTTTTTTTTTGTCTTTAGTGGTAGGGGTCTAAATTGATTTTTAGTAATCACTTCCTAGTTTTGTTATTTTTTCATTTATAATTTTTATTTTTTGACACAGTTCAATACCAACGCAGCCACAACCACAACTACCACCGCCACAACAACCTCCACTAGAACCACTTCTACCACCGCCACAGACGGATCGTGTTCCAGCAGTCCTCGGAGACCTTCGGCATTTCCACTTTCCGATTCGACCTGAGGGATGACGCAGGCAACTACGCACCCAAGCACCAGTCCATCAGCTACCACGCACAACAACTGCAGGTGCTTGCGCAAGCCCTTGTCGCGTCTGCTTCGTAGAAACTGTTTTGTGTGGCATCTGCTTTTCAGCCTTTTTGTTAACTCACCCATGCACGATCTTCTTTTGAAGATTCCAACACTCTATTCTTGCTTCATTTCTGCTTTTTCAATATTTTTTTTTCTTTTTTCTTTTTTTATTCTTTTTTTATTCCCACTTTTCTTCGGCTTCCTGTTTCAACACCGCCTCTCTTCTTACTTCCATAAACCACCACCACTCTTCCAAACCACCACAGAGCACCGCCAGACCACCACTTTTCCAAATCACCACAGAGCACCAGCGCCTCAGGCAGCAGCAAGCAGCGCCTCAACGACGCCGAGGACATGCAGATACACAACTTCCTCGTCTTCGACCAACACACCTTCGAATGTCTGCTTTCCATTTTCCATTTTTCTTTCTTCCCTTCTTACCTTCCTTCTATTTTTTTTTTCTTTTTTTGCATAAATTCAATTTTTTTAGCGCTGACATTTCATTCAAGCAACAATTTCCATCTTTTTCTACCCTTTCCACACCAACCCATCCAATCCACCTACACCTACCACCTCTCCATCCACCCATCTTCTACCCTTTCTAACTCTGCATATCCACACCACATCACCACCACACCACATCACCACCACACCACATCACCATAACACCCCATCACCACAACACCACCAGTGCTCCAGTGTCACCAGATGGCGGCCCAGGAGGAGATAACAGCCATCACCTCGGCAGTCCTCGGCAGCGATCCCACGTGTTACTACATAGTCGCCTCGTGTCACGTGATCCCTGAAGAGCCTGAGCCCAAGCAGGGCAAAATCACCCTCTTCAAGTACTCCGGAGGTGCCCCCTACGTCATCGTTGTTGTCATTGTTGTTGTTGCGTATGTTTGTTGCGTCATTGTTGTTGTTGTTTTTGTTATTTTTGTTACTTATGTGTGTTGTGTTGTTGTTACGTATGTGTGTTGTGTCGTTGTTGCATGTAGTGTGATAATCTAATCTAATCACCACAACATCAAAACCACAACAACGAAACCACAACAATAACACCACAACAATAACAACACAACAAAAACAGCACCACAACAACACCACTCAGGCAAATTGTTGGTGGTGTCAGAGAAGGACATAAAGGGGGCAGCCTACTCCATGTGCCAGTTCAATGGAAAACTACTCGTCAGCGTCAACAGCTCTGTACGTGCTGTTGTTCTTGTTGCTGTTACTAATGTTGTTGTTGTTGTTTTTTGTTGCTTCTTTTTTTGTTTTTTTAGTTGTTGTCACTGTTTTTGGTGTTGCTGTTTTTTTCGTCTTGGTTGTTGTGTTGCTTTTGTTGTTGTTATTGTTCCTATTATCATCAATACCTTATAAAACCACACTTCTTTTTTCACCTTTCATCTTTTTTCACCCATTCTTCCCTCCATCACTCACCACACGAACCACCACAACCACACTACCCACTACAACCATACCACCTATTTACGCCACGCCACCAACAACTATACCACCACTACTACCAACATACCACCACCATCACCACCACAGCATTACCATCATCACCACACCACCACTATCATCACCACCACACCACCACCATCACCACCACACCATCATCAACACACCACCACCACCACACCATCATCACCACACCACCACCACTTTACCACCACTCCACTATCACCACCACCACACCACCACCATCACCACCACACCACCATCACCACCACACCACCATCACCACCATCACTACTAGGTGCGTCTGTACGAGTGGACGAACGAGAAGGAGTTGAGGAACGAGTGCGCCTACCTCAACAACATCGTGGCCCTGTACCTCAAAACCAAGGGAGACTTCATCCTCGTGGGAGACCTCATGAGGTCTCCACTGTCACTATTTCGATTTTTATTTCTACTATTATTATAATTTTTTAAATCCTTATTCTTATTGTTATTAATATTATTACTAATACTATTTTTGTTGTTTTTATTGTGAAAATAAAAAAATGATATTTTTAACAATTTGTTTGTTTCTTTCATTTGTTACCTCATTATTTCTATTTCAATTGTTTTTTTATTCTTCTTTATTACTCACATCTCACATTTATGTTCCAGATCCATCACCCTGCTCCTCTACAAGCCCACAGACGGTCTCTTCGAGGAGGTGCTCATCACTTCTCCATCTCTCCTTCACTCTTCCATCTCTCCATCTTCCCTTCACTCCTCCATCTCTATCTCTCCATCCTTCTTTCACTCTCTCATCTTTCCATCTTTCCTTCACTCCTCCATTTCTCCATCTTTTCTTCTTTTCACTTTCCTTATTCCTCTTCACCACAACTCACCTCAGATCGCTCGAGACTTCAACCCCAACTGGATGACAGCCATTGAGATTTTGGATGACGAGGTGTTCCTGGGCGCCGAGAACTTCTTCAACCTCTTCACGTGCATCAAGGACTCAGCAGCCACCACCGAAGAGGACCGACAACGCATGCAGGAGGTGGGTCTCTTCCACCTCGGAGACTTCGTCAACGTCTTCAAGCATGGTCCGTGCAGGGGCGGTGATTAAGTGCTCTGATGTCTTGTTTGCCTGGTGTAGAGTGGTGTCATGTTTGCCTGGTGTAGAGTAGTGTCATGTTTGCCTGGTGTGGTGTGGTGTCATGTTTGCCTGGTGTGGAGTGATGTCATGTTTGCCTGGTGTGGAGTGGTGTCATGTTTGCCTGGTGTGGAGTGGCGTCATGTTTGCCTGGTGTGGAGTGGTGTCATGTTTGCCTGGTGTAGAGTGGTGTCATGTTTGGTGGATGGTTTGATTTTTGACATTTGGTTTGGGCGCAGTAGGTGTGGTAGTGGTAGTGTGTTTTGATGCTTGGGTGGTTGGCTTGATGGGTGTTTTGTGGGGTATTTTTTTTTAGTGACTAGTGTAGGTAACTAGTGATTTTGTTTCCTCGTTTGGTGCCACAGTTTAGAGTTGTGTGAAGGTGTTGTTGCCTCTGTAGAGGTTTGTTATTTTTGTTGTTGTTGTTGTGGGACGTTTTCAACTTTTTGGGATCGTTATGACGTTATTCCAAGTTTCACAAGGCTGCTTCGATGGGGGTTGTGTCACTGACACGACACACACACATACACACACACACACACACACACACACACACACACACACACACACACACACACACACACACACACACACACACACACACACACACACACACAGGCTCTCTGGTGATGAGGCACGCCAGGGAGAGCATGTCCTTTACGCAAGGATCCGTTCTTTTCGGCACTGTGCAGGGATCTATCGGTAATTTTATCTCATCCAATCTCAGCTTAGCTACTCTAATCCAACCTAGTTCAATCTGGTTTACTTTAATATTTTTCAATCTAATCTAATCAAATCTAATTTAATTCAATTTTATTTGATCCAATTCAGTTTTATCTAATCTTATTCAATTACTGATCTGATCCAACCCAATTCAATCCCATCTTCTTTTATCTTATCTAATCTGCCCTAAAGCACACTCACACTATGGTACATAGCTTTTTACATATTGCTCGGGGATGTATTGATTGGAATTATATAACCACCTCCTCGTATTCAACACACCTGCACACCTTGCAAACCAACGTCGAACTGTTTCGAAAAGAACCCTTTTCAATGGCTGCCTTAATTAACTATTCAACTTCGCACTCCAAATACCTCATTTCATTGCGGGTATTTATTATTTTTATTATTTTTATTTTATTTATTTTTATTATTATTATTATTATTATTATTATTATTATTATTATTATTATTATTATTATTATTATTATTATTATTATTATTATTATTATTATTATTATTATTATTATTATTATTATTATTATTATTATTATTATTATTATTATTATTATTATTATTATTATTATTATCATCATCATCATCATCATCATCATCATCATCATCATCATCATCATTCTTTTGATCTCTCAAACCTTATTTTGGCGCCACCTGCAGGTCTGGTGACGCAGCTTAAGCCCTCCATCTTCCCCTTCCTGCTCAGTCTGCAGAACAAACTGGCCACTGTGGTCAAGAGCATGGGCAAGATCGAACATGCCAGGTTTTCATCTTTTTTTTTTTTTTCAATTTTTTTATTTTATTTTTTATTTTTTATTTTTGTTTTGAGCTTTTTTCTCCAACTACCAACAACAACCACGTCCACTCATTCACTTTACGTCAACCTTCATGCAAGCCCATGCTTCATGCTTCAACACCAACAACCTTCATCTATCCAGCCAAGCAACAAAAACCTCCATCCATTCACCAACCACCCTTCCAATCATCAATTTCTTCTCACCCTCTCCTCTCCTCTCCTCTCCTCCCTACCCAGTTGGAGGTCCTTCAACGCAGAGCGCAGGGAGGTGGCAAGCACTGGCTTCATTGACGGGGACCTCATCGAGTCAGTCCTTGACCTGGGCAAGAAACAACTGCAGGAGGTCGTCTCAGGCCTCATGGTTCGTAGTTGGCTGGTTCGGAATGTGGTACTTTTCTAATTTAATCGTTTGTGGTTTGTGCTGTTGTTTTTTTTGTTGTTGATATTTTCATTGTTCTATTGTTATTTGTGCTGTTGTCTTCTTCGCTATTGTCATTGTTTTATTGTTTTTTGTGCTATTTCTTCTTTGTTCTATCGTAATGGGTGCTATTGATTTCTTTGCTGTTGTTTTTTTATCGAGTCATTAAAACTTTCAAAAACATAATTATTGAAATCATCACGTATTGTTCAAGAGCGTTTTGTTTTTGTAGTGTCTTGAATATGGGTCAAAATCTAACAGAGTTTGAATGCAATTTTGTTTTTGATAAAGAGTAGGCGCGACTGATCAAGGGTTACCACACTCTTTTCTATACAATGTATAAATTTTAATTTGATTTTGTAATTATTTGCAGCTTGAAGACTCGGAAGGAGTGAAGAAACAAGTGGAAGTGGAGGAGTTGGTAAAAATTGTAGAAGAACTCACTAGAATTCATTAACATCTTGCGGAACTGAAAAAAATTCTTTGGATTTATTTTTTAATTGATAGTGTAAAATCGTTTTTTGTTTATTTTTTTAACGTAAAGCAACGTATAGAATAATATCAATAAATCTGAAAATAATATAATTCTAGGAAATCATAGTTTGAATCAACGCACAAACCGAAGTGCGAGTTCAGTTAAGTTTTCTAGTTAATATTTCACTCCCTTGAGGTCTCGAGTGGCAAACCTTTTCAACCATTAAACTTTTTATTTGTACTAAAAAGTAAATTTTGAAATTATTTTCAAAATTTATTGAAAAAAATTGAATTCCAAAAAATGGAATTTTTTTTTAATTTTATCGTGAAAATTTAGTTGCAAAATAAGCGTGACCACGTGATTTTTCGCGGTTGGCTTTATTATAAGTGCCATTTGTATGAAGTTTGCCTTATCGTAAACATTGTTTTGTCATCGGCGAAGGATTATTTTGAAAAATGGTAAATATTACAACAAAAAATTATTTTTAAAATATTCCGGTTAACTAAATGCCAAAATTAAATGAAAATAATAAATTTATGGATTGGCCAAGAAAGGCTTCAAATTAATAATATTTTTCGATAATTTCGATAACATTATTTTTGATGTCGAAAATAATTATATAAATGCATAAAGTCATGAAAAATCTAATCAGCCGTTTTCAAAATTTCTATCGAAAAAAGGATGTGGATGCTTATTGCAGTTCTATTTGTTTAGCAACACCCTGAGAAGATTATTTCAATCAGGCAGGAGGAAAAGCTGGTAAAGATACAGGAAAATCAAAGGCAAAGGCTGTTTCTCGTTCAGCAAGAGCAGGATTACAGGTTTAGGGCTTTTAAAATATGTTGTGATTACCTTTTGTTGTGATCTTTCACTTCTACAGTGGAATTGACCTTTAAATTATCAACATACAAATAGAAAAAATATTTTTCTAGTTCCCCGTGGGACGTATTCATCGTCATCTCAAAACAAGGACCACTAGTCATGGTAGGGTTGGGGCCACTGCTGCTGTCTACAGTGCTGCCATCTTGGAATATCTTACTGCTGAGGTCTATTTTGATAGATTAAATATATATAAATGTGATACTCATGTATGATGGTATATAAGATGAAATTAAATTGCAAATTATCTATATTCTCAAATTTTTACTGTCATATCAAGGTGTTAGAGTTGGCAGGGAATGCATGCAAAGATCTCAAGGTAAAGCGTATCTCGCCAAGGCATTTGCAGCTGGCCATCAGGGGAGACGAGGAGTTGGACAGTCTCATCAAGGCCACCATTGCCGGAGGAGGCAAGTTGCATCTTACCAGCATTTATACACGAACATCAGTTTTTTTCTTATTTATGAATTACGTATTTGAATCAAGATCTTTCTTGTAAAATTTGTATACAAAATTAGGGCTTTTTTATATGTTTTTATTGAAGACAACAGCTGTGTTTAAAAGATCACAATCATTTCAGGTGTTATTCCTCATATCCACAAGTCACTCATTGGCAAGAAAGGAGCCCCTCAGACGCCATAAGATCTATTCATGCCTCCCACAACAGTTTTCATAAACTATTTTTATCTAAGAATGTATCTATATTTACATTAGGACGTTACATTAAATGCTTATCAATTCTTTTATTTTGCAACGTTTTTCATCATTTACTGGCTCTCCTTGCTGTTCAGGCCGCACTTGTAAAACGATGCAACTCCCTCGTACTGTTTCTGTAGGTTTAATCGTGTTTCATGTTGCCGATCGTTCAGATGGAACTTATTTCCTTACAGCTTGTTGGTCAATAGTATGTTTTTTTGATGATGTTTGCTTATAATAAACAATTATTGTTACCTTTCAACCGCGTTAAAACGCGCGAAATAATTTTTTTAAAACCTTACGCCCGTTGTAATGTTGACAGATCTATGAGCGGATTATAGTTCCCTACAAAATTGCTAGACGCGATAGTTTAGAATTTGCAATAGCAGTGTGCGTTACCTTGACGCTTTCGATGACCTCTTCCACTGCATCCATCTTCAGTAGGCTCACAGTGCACCCTCCGAAGCCTCCTCCAGTCATCCGGGTGCCGTACACCCCATCCAGCCCTCCCACTATGTCTACCAACGAATCCAGTTCCTTACACGATACATCGTAGTCGTCCCTGATGCGACGTTATATTATGCATTGATCTATCGATCCGTTAAGTTTTTTTATAAATAGGGTTTGAGACCACTATTGAAACACTAGTCATGTAGCTGTATTTTTGTGGCCTAATATACAATACTGAAAATTTTACGTGAACAAAGAGACGTTTTTACGTTATAAAAGCTTGATTTACGCTATCAAAACGTATTTGATATTCAAATATATTGTACTGGAGTTCGAAGAAAGTTGAATATAGAATTGCAAAACAAATGAAAATCTATGAACAAAAACCTCATTCGAGCATTGAATCTTAACCCTAAGTTTCAAAATTTTGAAAAAAATTCTTTAAGCACCTGAGAGAGGTGTGACTGAGTCTCATCAGCCTGCCTACCTCCTCGAAGTCACCTTCCTGCAGGCACTTTGCTGTCCTAACACACCTCTGGTTCTCCGTCACTACGTGCCTGGCCCTCCTGAAACACACCTCCTCCATGTCATCAGAGCTCTCTGTCGCAGGGTGTTTTGGAAAAAAGTGTTCTTTATGTAGTGTATCAAATGTAGCTGTAAGGTGCAATCAAATCTAGTGAAAAATGACCTAGAGATTATTACACACTGGTGTAGCACTGAAAATTTTAATGAAAAAACATTTTTCATAAGCATTCACTAAAAACGCTTGAAAACGAAATCTTTTGCATCAAAATCACAATTTCTTGCTACAAAAGCACCCCAACAGCCTGCCGAGAACCTTGTAGTTGTTCCAGGGTGACATCCCTCAACGACTGCACACCGAGGCTCTTGCAGGCCTGTTCGCACTGGGCCCTCCTGACGGCGTACTCGCTGGTGCTGAGATCGTGCTTGACGTTCGAGTTGATGATCAACAGTGTGACGTGATCGCATGAAAGGGTGATCTGCTCGATCTCGAGTGACCTGTTGAACGGACCCTGCTTTTAAAGCTTTCTGAAAAAATTTACTTGGAAAAAATTTTACATTACGTCAAGTCTCAATAAAATTCATGCTAACATTAGTAGGGTGATAAAGGCACAGTTTCTGAAAGGGTTGATAACCATAAAAACGATTTTACTGGCTGTTGGGCAACTAGACGGCCGACTGGATTCGAAGCTGACTTTCGTCTAGCGTTCTCACCATTCGGCCACGCCAGCACGGCGTCTGTCTCTACCATTTTCAATGACGATATAAGTAATACATAAACATGATGAACATGAATATTTTCAATGAGTATATGGTAGAATGGTATATAGGACACCGGTGAAGAAACAAGAAACATAAAAATAAATATAAAAAAATAACTTACTTTCGTAAAAAAATACACACGTTCCTTGCTAACAGAAAACAGAATAATGAAAATGTCATAAAACCATAATGAAAAAACTAAAAAATTGAATAACAAAAACGTTAATATAAAAAAGAAAAATAACAAAAAACAAGTAAATAAAAAAAAACAAAAAAATAACGTCAAAAAACAACAAGAACAATAGTAAAAACAATATAAAACAAATAAATAAAACAAAAAACAAGTATTAATTTTCAAAATGAATGTTTCGAGTGGTGAACCTGCAGTCGATGAGGACTGCCTGTCTCTGTGAGGCCATGGAGCAGACGAGTTGGTCCATGATGCCGCAGGGAACTTTGGCGAAAGTGTGTTCCACCTTCTGACACAGGAGAGCCATCTCTTTCAAGTCCTCCTGCGTGGTCCTCTTCACTCCCACCAACTGATCAACAAACCTGGTGAGTTTGGTGGAAGAAATGAAAGCTTTCATATGGAGTGGGCTGGAAGGTGGTTGTGACTTTATCGGAGTGATTGTAGAAAATCGATTGTTTGAGGAAGTTCATTGTGAAATTAAGTGAAGTGAAGAGAAGAGAAAAAAACAAGAAAATCTGGTGGAAGAAAAAATGAAGAATGGAGAAGAAAAGGAGGAAGGTGAGAAAATCACCTGAAGAAGGACACTTCGAGGGCTGCAGAGCTGGAAAGACCGGCTCCTGAAGGCAGAGAAGACACAATGACGGCGTTGAAGGTTGGAATGTCGTCTGTGGAGTTGATTGCTTCTGAGTCGAACAACACACTCGTTTTGAATGATAAACCACTTCACAGCCAACTTCAAGCATCGAATAATCATAATGGATGTTTCAATTGTTTTCTATGATGCTCCAATTATTATCATTATTATTATTATTATTATTATTATTATTATTATTATTATTATTATTATTATTATTATTATTATTAGTTGTAGTAGTAGTGTTAGTAGTAGTGTTAGTATTAGTATTAGTATTAGTATTAGTATTAGTAGTAGTAGAAGCAGTATTAGTATTAGTAGTAGTAGAAGCAGTAGTAGTAGTAGTAGTAGTAGTAGTAGTAGTAGTAGTAGTAGTAGTAGTAGTAGTAGTAGTAGTAGTAGTAGTAGTAGTAGTAGTAGTAGTAGTAGTAGTAGTAGTAGTAGTAGTAGTAGTAGTAGTAGTAGTAGTAGTAGTAGTAGTAGTAGTAGTAGTAGTAGTAGTAGTAGTAGTAGTAGTAGTAGTAGTAGTAGTAGTAGTAGTAGTAGTAGTAGTAGTAGTAGTAGTAGTAGTAGTAGTAGTAGTAGTAGTAGTAGTAGTAGTAGTAGTAGTAGTAGTAGTAGTAGTAGTAGTAGTAGTAGTAGTAGTAGTAGTAGTAGTAGTAGTAGTAGTAGTAGTAGTAGTAGTAGTAGTAGTAGTAGTAGTAGTAGTAGTAGTAGTAGTAGTAGTAGTAGTAGTAGTAGTAGTAGTAGTAGTAGTAGTAGTAGTAGTAGTAGTAGTGATTTTCAAAATCATTAATGAACTTCATCAGCCTGGTAGTGACCTTTGCTGGGATGGAGGGCAAGCACCCCCTTCAGGTAGTTGGCCCAACGAGGCTTGTCAGAATCAAAACGTTCCGGAGATTCTCTTGAAGGGTTTGAAGTACTTGAGATGAAAATTGAAAATTGAAGTGAGCTTGAAGTTAAGGTAACACCGAAACAAATTAATGAGCATAAAACGACATTAAGTTAGTGGACAGCCTGAATCTTTTGATCATGCTAAAAGGTGCTTTATGAATGCCTCCATTATACAATATTAGTTCAAATTAGATTAAATTATTTTGGATTGAATTGGATTAGGTTGAATTATATTATATAAGACAAGATTATAATGGATTAGATCAGTTGTGAGTTGAGTGTGTGAAATTTTCAAACTGACTTGTCAAACTCAAAGCCTTTGGGTTCTTCACACTCCACATTGTCAGTGGTAACTCTGCTGACTGTGCCGCTACACACCTCTCCTATCACCATGGTTACCATAGGTAGTGCCTTTGTGAGTTGTGTTTTAGGAATATTTAAATTGAAATAACTTCGTTATTGAACATCGGAATAATTCGAAATCACTGAGAGTTAGTTTCAATCTAACCGTCGTATTCTCAGATTAGTCAATAAAAAATTTATTATCAATAATGTCACCATTGGCAAAACAAATCCAGAGTTGTAATCCGTGTGTTCCCCGATGAGATTAACCCTTCCTGGAGCCATTGCAAGGAATGTAGGTTGGGTGGAGAAGTGGGTAGTGAACAAGTTTTTGCCTCTCTGTTCCAGGCTTTTCAGAGATTCAATTTTGTACATCATGATTGCACTGGTGGTGGTGGGGAGTAGGGGTTGAAAAACCCCTCATGCGGGTTCCATTTAGCTTACAGCCAGTTTTTGTATTTTCACTTTTATACAAAATTCGCAATTACTCAACTTTTTTTTCAAGTCAATAATTGAAAAAAAAAACAAAAAAAATAATTAAAATTTTATAAAAAACAACAAAAACCTTTTTTTTGTGAGATTATACTGTTAAAAGTTCAAATAGTTTGGCGGATCTTCAGAATTCTCGCGCGTACCTTTAACCTAGGGCACTTGTTAACATTGAGTGTGCAAATAAAGTATTTGAACTATATAGGCCTGCTTTTATTATGCAGCTGTCTATAATTGATCACTAAAGTTGACTTTATCGCAATGTCATTCGCATTTTTGAGTCATAAATGGGTGGAAAGGTTAATATAATTTCATAATAACTATTTTGTGACTTTTACGCAACTTTTGAAAAAGCATTAGATTCAAAAATCTTAGTTGAAGTGAAGTGAGTCAAGATTAAAAGTTAATTGAGGTTAAGACATTCCATCAATGAATATTTCCGCATCATTGTATATAGATAAAGCTGATTGAAATATAGTCATACAAGATAAAATGCAATTTGAAAAATGTCTCCATCATTATTCATCATTTACTGTAATCGGAAATAATTGAAACAATTTTAATTAGTTTTGTGTATTCATTTTCAACTAATTAAAAAAATCTTTCATATTCATATACGATTATTGAAATGAAATGTCAATAAAAAATCTTCCTAATTATATGCGTTTCTATATGCTTTCTTATTCACAAATAAAAACACTCATATATTCTTTTTCTCATTCAGGACAAAAAATCTGATTAGATCTCTAGTCCGATATAATCAATGCATTCAAATAGGGACCTTCAAGCGTTAAAGACGCTCCCAAAAAGAATGATTTTCTTGTTGCTAGACTACTAGGTTACTAGGCCACACTAGCACGGTGTCTGTTCTTCAAATTTGTTACTGCTTTTTACTATTTAAACGTAAGCTCAGATTGAAATCGAACCTTGAACTTCACGCTTTACAGCGTAGCTCGCTAACCACTGTATTGAAGTCGAACACTGATAATTGATAACTAATAGTAGAGCCATTAGTCGAAGAATAATACCAAACAGACAAAAAAACATTTAAAATGTTTATCTAATTGATAAGCATAATTGATAAAAAATATTTTTTTAAATTAAGTAGATGGTAATCATACAAAGCAACGGTTTCGTTCGGATGAGATGAGATGTATGAAACTACTGAAGCAAAATACCACCCTCTTTTACTTTCTTTCTTTCTTTACACCTTAATTTTTTTTTAATAATCTTTCTGTATCTCTATATTTTTTGTCTTTGAATCTCGAATTTTTTCTTACCTTTTGTCTTTGAGAAGAAAAAATATAACGGTAAAAGAAATGGAAAAGAACATGGAAATAATACATCATAAAACACTTTTGTAAGAAAGCAGCAATATTAGTATATTCACCATATGGGCGCTCGGCAGTTAAGCCATAACCCATCGACCACTCTCGCTATCCCTTTCCGGCTAGTCCGTACCGGGGGCGAGTAAGATCTCATGATGGCGCAAACAAGAGGCTCGAACGAGCACTTCAGCCCACCGCATGCCTCCTCGACACATTATTCCTTACTACATTTATTTGTTAACCTTGCCCAACAGGTAGTGATTGTTCCAAAAAGGCAGCACAAGGAATCGTTTCATATTGATGTCTGAATTACATGTGGTGTTTGCACTTAAGGCTATGATATGGATTTTGTTCAATTTATGTGTGGTACACAAAATTATGAATAAGAAAATACAATTTTTTGAAAACTAGATCAAAAATAAAAATAAAGATGAGTTATGAATTCGTTTAGAATGGAATTAGTGTTGTTAAAAACTATGTGATGTGTGTGAGTTAATCAGGTTGGGTTGAAAGATAATGGAGCGTCAATAAAGAGTGGTTAAACGTGGAAAGTTTTGGCCATAACCTTTTGATCAGGTCCGGCTTTCATGGGGCAAATTTTTATGACCATAATATATTTTTATTACTAGAAAATATAAAAAAAGGTTTAAATTATTTCAGGATGATTTTATGCGAAGAAAGGTTTGAACTAATGCAAAACAATAGTATGGCTGAGGTGCGTTTGTGTGTTAAAATTGTTAACTGATACGAAATATAATCCAATCAATAATAACATAGAATCTTACAAGCAGGCGTTCAGATGTTTTGAAAAGAACGGGTTTACTTGCTGCTGGGCTACACATTGACTAGACCACGCTAGTACGGCACTTTTATTTTCTGTTTTTTGAAGCTAAAACTCGAGCTCAGCTGAGAATTGAACCCCGATTTTGACGCCCCACGGCTTAGGCCGCTGACCATTAGGCTAAAAGTGACAGAAAAAAACTACATAAGCTAATTTAATCAAATCTTTTATATAGAACTAACTCACTGTTTAAGAGCGCTCTTCTATGAACTGTTTAAACAAAAAAATCTTAGAGCATGAAAGATCAACCTCACGAACCCATCCATCTAATAAAACAAATTTAAAAATCTAATTTGAATTAAAGTAATTGAAACATTTGGTATGGTAATATGATGTTGTACATTTATTTTTGAATACATTTTTTACCATGTGTAAAAACTTTAACATCGTTCGCCTGTTTGAAATCTTGTAATGTTTAGGCCGGTGTTTTGATACAATAATAAGATTTTATATGATTATAAAAAATATTAAACTATTCAAATTTTGTAGATATCAATATTATAGTTATTAGATCTGACACTTCAGATTGAGATTAAGATGAAGAAGAGAAGTAAGATCTAGTATGAATGCAATGACATAACCGATTTGCTTTATAGTAACTTTGAAGGGTTGGTATGAAAACTAACTAACATTCGAGTTTTGACACTCAGAACAAGAGACTGGAAAAAGTGATGTTTTTGCCAAGAAAATAAAATCTGAAAAAGGTTTTTAACAACTTTCAAACCTGTATTCAAACAAAGGTTTCTACCTTAATTGAATTATCTACCAACTTTTTTGCTCAATTTTAAAACAATAAAAACAAAAACAAAAACAATAAATTGAACAAAGAGAAGAAAGCTGATAGAAAAGAAAAAAAGCCTCTGAACGAAGGGGTGGAGGAATCTCAAGGCAAGAGTAATAAGTGTCACAAGGGACGTTCCTACACAGTCAGCATTGCAGTGCCTGCTTCCATTCTCCAAATCCCTCAGACCCTTGAGCTAAAGACTTGTCTTGTTGGCCAAGTGGGTGCAAGTTGTTATAGAATTCCCAACTATAGGTATTTACTATTTTCAAGTATGGGTGGTTGTTTTGTTTCATTTTTGCTTATTTTATTTTGTATTTTTTTTTCATTAATTTTGAAAATCAGATTGCCAGAGCAGCAGCAGTTAACAATGTTGATGAGATTGTTGTCTTTGACGACACCAACACAATGGTCAAGTAAGAAACCGCTCTAAGACTTATAATTCTATTTCAACACCACTTCATACCCAAAAATTTTACAACAATAAAAAAAATGAACTAATAGTATTACCACTAAATCCATTTTGTGATGGGCAAGCACTTGAAACACCAGTCAAAGGTTTAAAATTGAGTACCAACATTTTCCGCCTTTTATTCCACTATGCAGGAGTGACAAGTCTTCAAACACGCAGAGCAGCCAGGCTTCCCGGAACTGCAACTTGATGCTGAAGCTGCTCGAGTACTTGGAGTGTCCCCAATACCTCCGCAAGTACTTCTTCCCCCTCCAGCCCGACCTCCGATTCGCTGGTAGCTCATGGCTGTGTGTGGAATTGTGCATTATTATGTGATGGTGTATTTTAAATCCTGAATTTTGGTCTTCAGTATTAATTGTGTTTCATAATTCAAACTGTGATGAAACACGCTGTGTGGTTGATGTTATTTCTTATAATTAAAATAATTCTCATGCACGTTTTCCATTGAAGCAAAACTTAAACACAAACTTTTCTCCACCCACCCAGGCCTTTTGAATCCACTAGATGCGCCTCACCAGATGCGAGCAGACGATCTTCGGAGCGTCTACAGAGAAGGGGTGACAGTGAAAAAGGAAGCAAGAGCTGGTCAGGAGGGCTCATATACCAATGTGGGTCTGTACAAGGACTGCCTGGTCGACCGCAGCCTGATCGAGGGTGTCCGTTGCACTGTCAAGATTGACAACTACCAAGGTGCTTGTTGTGGTGGTGTTTTTGATGTTGTTGTTGCACTTTTTGTTTTCAATATAGTTGATGTTGTCACTGTTGTTACCATTGCTGTTGTTGTTGTTGATGATGTTTTTTATTACTTTTAAAACTTATACTATTAGCAGTAGCGTGTTGGTTGCTTGTCAGTGGTTGAAAATTGTGGTTTGATGGTTTTGACCATCCAAATTTTCCATCCCACCTACGACCACAAAGCCAAGAAACTCAAGGGCACTCTGGTGTCAAGCGACGAGCCTCGGGAGCTTGGGGGGGTCTACTGGGGCTACAAGACCCGCCTTGCAGTGGGCCTTACCGAGGTGCTCAAGGGGTCTTATGACTGCGTTATTGGCACCTCTGAGAACGGCTGCAATGTCGACCACTTCACTCTGCCGCCCTTCAAGTCCGTCTGCTCTGTGCATGCTGTGTGATGGGCTGTGATAGGGCGTGGTTCCATGTGTTATGAAATTATGCGATGTGATGTTCTATGTTTTGATGTGACGTGATGTGTCTTGATTTGCTGTGACATGATAAGCTATGTTGTGATGCGATGTGATGTGTTAATTCACTAGCATACGACGCAATAGGATGTTCTTCAACACAGCTCAATTGAGTATACCACAATACACTGCAATTCAATCTACCGCAATGCAATGTGCCACATCTTAACGCAGTAACGTGTGATAAGTCACAATACGGTAAAATAAAGTACGATACACTTCATAACCTTCCGCTACGACGCACTTTTCCAGGAAGCTTCTGATAGTCTTCGGAGGTGTGCAGGGCTTAGAGGCCTGTATAGAATCTGACGAACACCTTCCCGCCACCGAACCAAGCCAGCTCTTCGAACACTACGTCAACACCAGACCCAACCAGGGGTCTGCCACCATCCGCACCGAGGTGGCTTGCCTTGCGTACATGTTGTTGTATGTGCATTTTCTTAGCTTGCATTCTATGCGTACCATTTCTACTATTGCCACTATAACCACCACTATCACCACTTCTATCACTATCACCACTATCACCACTTTTATCACCACCATTACTATCACTACCACTACTATCACTATCACTACCATCACTACCACTTCTATTACTACCACCACTACTATCACTTCAACCATTACTACCAGTACTACTGGTATTTCGCTCATCAAGTTTTTGTTCTTCTTTTTGTGAATTTCTTCAGTTGCTGTTTCAAGTATTGTAGTTTTCGTTTGTTCATAAAGTAGATGATAGCTATGACGCTGAGCGACGCAGCAATACAATTGTATGGTACAGTCCTCAATACAACCCCATTTGCGTGATGCAGTCCTTATCATAACCATTTATCATTCATACCACCCAAATGGTCGCAGGAGGCTATTTTCATGACTCTTGTGGCTCTGAGACCTCAGATCGAAGGAGGCATCAAGACGGCGTGATCATACCCTTTAAATCTTTTTAAATATTTTAAACTTTTTAATAATTATTTGCTTCAAATAAAATAATGTTGTTTTTTTTAATTAATCTTAAATTATCTGGGCTGAAAGGGCTGCTTAGCGTAAGTTGGTTTTTAAAGGGCCTCTTACAAACTGCTTCAATGAAAATGCTGGAATCTCTGATCAACGTATTGACGTTAGTGCTTATATTGTGTGGTTTCTTCATGATGAAAGAAATTTTTTTAAATTCTTGTTGAGTAGCCAGTAAACGCTAGAAATATCATAAAATACTTTTTTCGGTTTTATTCTGAAATATATGAAAGAGAGTATGAACTCGACCTGAGTGTTCTTGCAGAAAACAGTTTCGAAAACGTTAACATCCGTCGGAGGTTGCCATTCGCAACAAGTGAGGCTAGAAAGCAAATATGCGAACAACCACCACTCATTTATTTATTTATTGAAAGTTTTCAAGAATAAGAATAATTTCTCCGTTCGCTGAACAAACTTTTCTAAAAGAGCTCTTTGTAACACATCAGTGATTACGTGGTTATCAAGCGCATCGCTTTTGCTTCTCTCTAGTCGGCATGTGTTAAGTAATTCGAACTCTAGCTTAGTCAGGAATCGAACCCAAGCTGCAGGCTTTCACACATACCTCGCCAGCCACTGACTGCAGTCGACGGCTCACCATTGAGGCTTGAAAACTTGTCACTATAAAAAAAAGTTTTGTGAACAAGTTTGACTGTGAAAAATTATACTATACCACTGTACACTATGGAAATTAGTTCACATTCTGATCAAGAAAACCGCATTAGCCGCTTGTTGACTGACCTATTAAAAAATAAAGAAATGTTTAAATATTAAAAAGAATAAAAAAATAAATTTGAATATTCATTTAAAAATAACTTTTGGGCTTTTTTATTTTATAATTTTTCATTTTTAAAATAGTGATTCGACCACAATAGATTCGTGGTCGACTAAAATAGAAATGAAAAAAAATTGAATATCGGAATGCCAGTTTTAAATGAGCTTAAAAGAAAAAAAAATTTAATAATAACAAAAACAACAAAAAATATGAAAATGTTTATTTATTATATTATTATCAAAACAACAATAATGAAAGGAACAAGTTCTAAAGGAGGGCTGACGTAATGTGCCTATTTGGTACCGCTGTACGTAGCCACAAATTGTGCATCGTCTCCTATTGAATTGTCTTTAACTGTGTTGTGAGAGGGTTGAGTGCATCTGAACTCCACTGGAGTTACGCCATAGTCTCTGGAAGGATCCGATGTGTTGGATCGGAATGTGAACTGTAGTGGTTTATTATTTCACTCACTTTTAGTATTGTTTCTCTAGGAGCCACATTCATGTATTATTTTATGTCATTCATGCACTTCATTGTTTTATTTTTGTCTTTTATTGAGTTATTTTTTTCATTTTTTGTGTATTTGTGTCATTATTGTGTCTTTATGTATTTTATCATTTTATTTTTACATATCAAATGCGTTTTATTTTTATATTTTAACTGCGTTTCATTGTGTTTCATTCGATCACATTGAATCGTCTTGTATCACATTGTTTCACCTTATATCAGCGCAAGGATGATGACTTCTAATCTAATCTAATCTAATCTAATCTAATCTAATCTAATCTAATCTAATCTAATCTAATCTAATCTAATCTAATCTAATCTAATCTAATCTAATCTAATCTAATCTAATCTAATCTAATCTAATCTAATCTAATCTAATCTTATCTAATCTTATCTAATCTAATCTAATCTAATCTAATCTAATCTAATCTAATCTAATCTAATCTAATCTAATCTAATCTAATCTAATCTAATCTAATCTAATCTAATCTAATCTAATCTAATCTAATCTAATCTAATCTAATCTAATCTAATCTAATCTAATCTAATCTAATCTTATCTTATCTCATCTAATCTAATCTAATCTAATCTAATCTAATCTAATCTAATCTAATCTAATCTAATCTAATAAAATCTAATGAAATCACTTGTAAAGCGCCTTTAGCACAGTTCAAAGACTTGGCGCATTCCTTTCTGATCTTACATTAAAATGATTCAACTTAATACAATTCAAAAGGTACTTTCCAGCGTCGACCATACGAAAAAGCTTTTATTTATACATTCAAAAAGTTTTTATGCACAGTTAATATTCTTCTCAACACGAGGTCTTTAGTCTTTTGTCTTTGACACTAAAAGATATTCATGAGGAAGAAAAAGAAAAATGGCTCATAACAAGTGGAATGAAAGTGTCAAAGCCATTAAACAATTTGTTGTCCATTCAAAAACCTTCAAAAATAAACTAAAACTTCAGAATGAAACGTGAAGTCATCAATCATTTGTTACTCCAGTAAAAAATGTTTTCCAGTGAGTCTCCTTTACACGTTTGACGTGAGTCACTTTGAACCTTTGAAACTTCATGGGAGAAGTTTCAAATTCATTCCAATATTTAAAAAAAAAACACAAAAAACACAAAAAACACAAAAAAAACACAAAAAAAAACAAAAAAAAAACAAAAAAAAAACCACAAAAAACAATAAAAAAACACCCAAGTTTCAATCTTCAGAAAAAATTTCATGAAGATCAAATTAAAAACAACCCAAAAAGCCATTTAATAAACTGCAACCAAAGACCTAAATTTCCTGTTGATTCTTTTTGGGCACTTAAACGCAGAGGACGGCAAAGAGAGGGGGGGGGGAGAGGGGGGGGGGGGTAAGGAAGATCAATAACTTCTATTTGGAGACACAAAGACCGCTTGTGAATTGGTGGCACCACAGGTGCGATGGCAGAAGATCCTCACGACGCTACATAATTGCAATCGAGTGAAGACTTTTCTAAACAACCAGCAATCGATATATCCTTAGCGTTGCGTCCATGACGACCGTCTTAAACAAAATGCACGACATTATTTAAATTAAATACAAATTATCCAAGCTCCTTGTACTCAGCAATGGATTTCGCTCCGACCCAATCAACCTCAGATCTCGGTGAAATTTTTGTTCAGTTTAAATAAATGTTTAATTAATGAGAAATCGTGTCACTAATTATTTAATTTAGATATTAATAACTTGCGCTATACAATTTTTCGAGTAGATAAGGTGAGAGGATCAAAGCAGAGGGTTTGAGGTATTCAAAATAATTTTCAGTCCATCAAACAAGATATAATACCAGTTGAAGCAGGTCACTTTGAACAGACGAAAAAGCAAAGAACTAAAACAGTTTAAATAAAAAATTAAATTTAACTTTGAAAAAATAAAAACAAAGATGAAAAAATCAACTGCAATAATTAGAAAAAAAACACAATCGACCATTAGACTCAACAACCATGCAATAACACAACGCACCAACCAAAAATTAGATAAAAAGTCAGGCATACAACCAAGAAAAACAAAATCCACCCGTAACAACAACCAAACAAACAACAACCCAACCAAATAAACAACAAATCAACCAAATAAACAACAACCCAACCAAAGAAACAACAAATCAACCAAACAAACAACAACCCAACCAAACAAACAACAACCCAACCAAACATACAACAACCCAACCAAACATACAACCAAAAAAACAATCAAACATACAACCAACCAAATATACAAAACAAAGATCAAAACGTATACAAACCCCTTATACAAACAATCAATCAACCGATAAACAACCAACCAACAAACAAAACTTCAATCACTCAAGCATTCAAAAAGCAAACCAACCAACGCCTTCCATTAGGCCACGAGAACAGGGCGTTTGAAGACTTGGGAGAGGAGAATGTGGCAGCGAAGGACGGGAAGAGCAAGGGTGGCTGTTGGAACACCTTCGCCAGAGGAATCAGAGGTGCAGTGGCTTTGTATAGCGTTATGCAGTTGTATTGGATGGAGAGGAAACATGGAATAAATTGAAGTAGGCATCTAAATCAGAGTCAAAATGAGTTTAAAAATGAGTTTACAATAAATATTAAAGAAAAATGGTTCATGAATGGTGCCATGACGTTGTATTGAAAGTGATAAAAAACAATAGAATCTTATTAACTTTATCAAAGACTCATGGTGTTTTATAAAGCATTTCAGAGTTAAAGCAACACTAATAAAGACTGATGTAGTGTCAAAAAGTGCAATAAAGTCTCGCTTGGGATTCGAACCCGCAGCCATCTGGGCGACCAAACAGACCGAAGAGACGGCCCACAACCAGGAGTTGAGAGTCAAGACCACCTTGCGGGAACTGGTCATCTACTGCATCTTCTTGGCCATCCTGTGCATCAGTGAGACGCCATCGATGATCGAATGAACCTTCATCAAATGTTCATTTTGGCTAAATCTTTCTAACTATACTTATTATGAGTATTATCAGTATACTAATAAGATTTCATATACCTACCTCCACCACAGTTACTTTTCCACTCTACACAACTACACCACACCACACCACACCACACCACACCACACCACACCACACCACACCACACCACACCACACCACACCACACCACACCACACCACACCACACCACACCACACCACACCACACCACACCACACCACACCACACCACACCACACCACACCACACCACACCACACCACACCACACCACACCACACCACACCACACCACACCACACCACACCACACCACACCACACCACACCACACCACACCACACCACACCACACCACACCACACCACACCACACCACACCACACCACACCACACCACACCACACCACACCACACCACACCACACCACACCACACCACACCACACCACACCACACCACACCACATCACACCACACCACACCACACCACACCACACCACACCACACCACACCACATCACACCACACCACACCACACCACACCACACCACACCACACCACATCACACCACACCACACCACACCACACCACACCACACCACACCACACCAAACCGCAACCACACCACCACCACACCCCCCCGCAGTAACCTTCGGCATGGCCAACTCGAGCATGTACTACTACACAAACGCCCTCAATACCCTCTTCACTCAGACCGGCAGTGATGACGGAAAGGTAGCCAGCTTCGTCAACATCCGACTTCCTGGCGACTTCCTCAAGGTACTTTCTTGTGTTGTTGTTGTTGTTGTTGTTGTTGTTGTTGTTTCTGTTGTTGTTGTTGTTGTTTCTGTTGTTGTTTCTGTTGTTGTTTTTGCTGTTGTTGTTGTTGTTTCTGTTGTTGTTGTTGCTGTTGTTGTTGTTGTTTCTGTTGTTGTTGCTGTTGTTGTTGTTGTTTCTGTTGTTGTTGTTGTTGTTGTTTCTGTTGTAGTTGTTGCTGTTGTTGTTGTTTTTGTTTCTGTTGTTGTTGTTGCTGTTGTTGTTGTTGTTTCTGTTGTTGTTGTTGTTGTTGTTGTTGTTGCTGTTGTTGTTGTGTAGTTGTAAGCTGCATTGTGTGTTGTTATTTTGCGTAGCTGTTGGATAGTGCGTTACAATGTTAAACATGAACAGGTGTAATATACAATACAATACAAAGCGAAATATAATGCAATACAGAATTATAAAATTATGAAAAAAAAAAAAATAAGAGGAATGATTTAGCTCCCTTGGATAACCTTATAAAGACGGATGTTTCCATGAGATTAGATTAACCTACGTCAACTTAGGTTAGATTTGATTATGTTCAACCAACCAGATATGACGAACTACTATGAAATCAAAACCAAATCAGATATGAAATAATATTAAACCAACTCAGATAAGATTAGATTAGATTAAGTGACGTCACAACACCTGTCAGTACGCGGAGTTTGTGTTGATGCCGATGCTTTTCAAGAAGTGGGAGAGGTGGTACAACAACCAGCCCATGGCCTCCGACATCCACGGAAACATTTACTATGAGAACAAGCTACAGGGCGTCCCAAGATTCCGCCAGGTTGCCTGGTTGTACTGCAGTATTACTCACTTATATGGGTTTATATTAGTCTCTGATACAAGTATTTTATTTATGTATGGTATAGGTATAAATACGGAATCCTTTTAGGAAATGATTTTGTTTTTGATGCTGATGTAGAGGGTTGCTTCAACTGGTGTAAGGGGAAGGCAAGTCTTTCGAGCTTCAGAAGGTGCCTTTAACATCTATTGTAATGTTGTGAGTTTTCATCTATTGTAATGTTGTGAGTTTTTTTTATGGTGGTGATAGTCTGTTACTAATCTAATCTAATCTAATCTAATCTAATCTAATCTAATCTAATCTAATCTAATCTAATCTAATCTAATCTAATCTAATCTAATCTAATCTAATCTAATCTAATCTAATCTAATCTAATCTAATCTAATCTAATCTAATCTAATCTAATCTAATCTAATCTAATCTAATCTAATCTAATCTAATCTAATCTAATCTAATCTAATCTAATCTAATCTAATCTAATCTAATCTAATCTAATCTAATCTAATCTAATCTAATCTAATCTAATCTAATCTAATCTAATCTAATCTAATCTAATCTAATCTAATCTAATCTAATCTAATCTAATCTAATCTAATCTAATCTAATCTAATCTAATCTAATCTAATCTAATCTAATCTAATCTAATCTAATCTAATCTAATCTAATCTAATCTAATCTAATCTAATCTAATCTAATCTAATCTAATCTAATCTAATCTAATCTAATCTAATCTAATCTAATCTAATCTAATCTAATCTAATCTAATCTAATCTAATCTAATCTAATCTAATCTAATCTAATCTAATCTAATCTAATCTAATCTAATCTAATCTAATCTAATCTAATCTAATCTAATCTAATCTAATCTAATCTAATCTAATCTAATCTAATCTAATCTAATCTAATCTAATCTAATCTAATCTAATCTAATCTAATCTAATCTAATCTAATCTAATCTAATCTAATCTAATCTAATCTAATCTAATCTAATCTAATCTAATCTAATCTAATCTAATCTAATCTAATCTAATCTAATCTAATCTAATCTAATCTAATCTAATCTAATCTAATCTAATCTAATCTAATCTAATCTAATCTAATCTAATCTAATCTAATCTAATCTAATCTAATCTAATCTAATCTAATCTAATCTAATCTAATCTAATCTAATCTAATCTAATCTAATCTAATCTAATCTAATCTAATCTAATCTAATCTAATCTAATCTAATCTAATCTAATCTAATCTAATCTAATCTAATCTAATCTAATCTAATCTAATCTAATCTAATCTAATCTAATCTAATCTAATCTAATCTAATCTAATCTAATCTAATCTAATCTAATCTAATCTAATCTAATCTAATCTAATCTAATCTAATCTAATCTAATCTAATCTAATCTAATCTAATCTAATCTAATCTAATCTAATCTAATCTAATCTAATCTAATCTAATCTAATCTAATCTAATCTAATCTAATCTAATCTAATCTAATCTAATCTAATCTAATCTAATCTAATCTAATCTAATCTAATCTAATCTAATCTAATCTAATCTAATCTAATCTAATCTAATCTAATCTAATCTAATCTAATCTAATCTAATCTAATCTAATCTAATCTAATCTAATCTAATCTAATCTAATCTAATCTAATCTAATCTAATCTAATCTAATCTAATCTAATCTAATCTAATCTAATCTAATCTAATCTAATCTAATCTAATCTAATCTAATCTAATCTAATCTAATCTAATCTAATCTAATCTAATCTAATCTAATCTAATCTAATCTAATCTAATCTAATCTAATCTAATCTAATCTAATCTAATCTAATCTAATCTAATCTAATCTAATCTAATCTAATCTAATCTAATCTAATCTAATCTAATCTAATCTAATCTAATCTAATCTAATCTAATCTAATCTAATCTAATCTAATCTAATCTAATCTAATCTAATCTAATCTAATCTAATCTAATCTAATCTAATCTAATCTAATCTAATCTAATCTAATCTAATCTAATCTAATCTAATCTAATCTAATCTAATCTAATCTAATCTAATCTAATCTAATCTAATCTAATCTAATCTAATCTAATCTAATCTAATCTAATCTAATCTAATCTAATCTAATCTAATCTAATCTAATCTAATCTAATCTAATCTAATCTAATCTAATCTAATCTAATCTAATCTAATCTAATCTAATCTAATCTAATCTAATCTAATCTAATCTAATCCAATCTAATCTAATCTAATCTAATCTAATCTAATCTAATCTAATCTAATCTAATCTAATCTAATCTAATCTAATTAAATCATTTATATAACGCTGAATCCACCCTAACCCTAACCCAAGCGCTCAATGAATGTTACCGAGAATGAACGAATCCTGTAAGATCGCCCACGTAAGATCACCCACGTAAGATCACCCACGTAAGATCACCCACGTAAGATCACCCACGTAAGATCACCCACGTGAAATCACCCACGTAAGATCACCCACGTAAGATCACCCACGTGAAATCACCCACGTAAGATCACCCACGTAAGATCACCCACGTGAGATCATTCACGTAAAATCACCCACGTAAGATCACCCACGTGAGATCACCCACGTAAGATCACCCACGTGAGATCGCCCACGTAAGATCACTCACGTAAGATCAACCGACCTTGCAGATACGAGTGCGCAACAACTCTTGCACGCCCCCTGTAGAGTTCAGAGAGCAGATCAGCGCCTGCTACGCGGACTACGCAGAAAGTGCTGTAGACAAGAGTCCCTTTGGACTGAGCCACGGACCTGGGTAGGTGGAAGCGACTTTGGTTTCAATGAGGGCCCTGTAACTTTGCGGAGTAAATGATACTCTGATGATACTCGTCAGTGTATTGTATTTCATTGTTTTGTACTGTATTGTATGCTTTTGTATGAAATTGTATTTTTTTGTTTTATTATTTTATTCTATTCTATAGTATTGTATTGTATTTCATTTTTAAAATGTATATTGTACTACCTTGTATTGTGTCTTAGCGCACTGCATTGGCTCGCACTGCACGCTGCATGGAAAGAGGTGTATGAAGCGGTTGTGTGAAAATGCCACCACCACCCCCACCACCACCACCTCCACCACCACCCCCCCCACCACCACCACCACCACCACCACCACCACCACCACCCCCACCACCACCACCACCACCACCCCCACCACCACCACCCCCACCACCACCACCACCACCACCATCACCACAACCACCACCACTACCACCACCACCACCACCACCACCACCACCACCACCACCACCACCACCACCACCACCACCCCCACCACCACCACCACCACCACCCCCACCACCACCACCACCACCACCACCTCCATCACAGGTGGACCTTCTCGGAGGAGGGGTCGGTGGTGACTGCCGAGATGAGCACATACGGCACGGGTGGTTTCCACGTGGACTTGAACACCAGCCTCGAGACCTCCCTGCCAGTGGTGCAGCACCTCAAGAAGCACCTGTGGATAGACCGCTCCACCAGAGCTGTCTTCGTCGACTTCACCGTCTACAACGCCAACATCAATCTCTTCTGCGTCATCAAGTTCGTCCTTGTTCGTCTTTTGTTTTCCTTCGTTCGTCTTTTGTTTTCCTTTGTTTGTCTTTCTTCTTCTTCATTTTTTGTTTGTTTGTGCCTTGTTTGTCTTCCAGGTTTGTTCGTTTTCCATGTTTGTTTATCCTCCGTACACTTCACAATCATCCAATCATCCCTATCCACCCATTTATTCCATCGCTCAGTTTTACCACCACCACCACCACCACCACCACCACCACCACCACCACCACCACCACCACCACCACCACCACCACCACCACCACCACCACATCCACCACCACCACCACCACCACCACCACCACCACCACCACCACCACCACCACCACCACCCACACGCAGGCTGATAGCAGAGTACCCACCTACTGGAGGTATCATTCCCTCCTTCGAGTTCAGAACAGTCAAGCTCATCCGCTACAACACGCCAACCGACATGTTCGTCATGGCCTGCGAGTTCATCTTCTGCCTCTTCATCCTCTACTACATCGGAGAGGAGTTTCTCGAGGTGCCTGCCATGTCACTTGTGACGCTTGATGACCTTTGATGTCATGTAAATTCAAGTGGTGACAAATGATGTCACATGACTTCACTTGAAGACGTTTGAATGTTTCATTGGGAACGGCAAAGTCAAATCATTAAGTCTTCCTCTTTCCTTCTCTTTTTTTATCTTTCCTTCTCTTTTTTTATCTTTCTTACTCTTTTTTATTATTTTTTTCTTCTATCTTTTTTACTTTTTTTTCTGATACCTTCATGTTTCCACTCAACTCTCATCTCTCCATCGCACATACAACTCTTGCCATCCTCCCCCATCTCTTCTTCCCCCCTACAGATCAAAAAGCTCAAGTTATCTTACCTGAAGGAGTTCTGGAATGTTCTAGACCTTATCGTCTTGGGCATCTCTCTCTGTTGCATCGGCTTCAACGTGTACCGCTTCTTGGCCGTCAAAGACCTCATGACCATCCTGCTCCTCAACCCCGAGGTCTACATAGACTTCGACTTCATCAGCTACTGGCAGGCCGTCTTCAACTCCGCCCTCGCCATCATGGTCTTCTTCGCCTGGATCAAGGTGCCCCACTCCGATATGATTTTTTTTGATTCAATTCGATCTGATCAAATTCAATCAAATTTAATTCAATCTACCCACAAAACACCCACTCAAACACCCACTCAAACACCCACTCAAACACCCACTCAAACACCCACTCAAACACCCACTCAAACACCCACTCAAACACCCACTCAAACACCCACTCAAACACCCACTCAAACACCCACTCAAACACCCACTCAAACACCCACTCAAACACCCACTCACCACAGATCTTCAAGTACATCAGCTTCAACAAGACAATGACCCAGCTTTCGAGCACCTTAGGAGCATGCGCTAAAGACTTGGGAGGATTCGCCATCATGTTCTTCATCGTCTTTCTGGCCTTTGCGCAACTGGGCTACCTTCTCTTCAGCACTCAAGTGGCAGACTTCAACGCCTACGAGTCCGCTATGTTAGTTCAGAGGAGCGATTGGAGGGAGCTTTGAGAAGATGACTTCGGACATTTGATTTGCAGTGATTTTTAAATAGAATTTCAAAAATTACTTTGAAAACAAGTTGGAAAATTCCGTTTCGTGATTGTCTCAAAACAAAAAAAATTATGCCTAAAACTTAATCGCTCTTAATTTATCGCTCCAAAATTATATGAATTATAATGAAATTAAGTTTATTCATATTAATCAAACATCTCTCAATCTCCCACCCTTCCATCACACCTCTCCATTCCGTTCCACCCACCTCCTCATCACCACCCTTCCATCACACCTCTCCATTCCGTTCCACCCACCTCCTCATCACCACCCTTCCATCACACCTCTTCCTTCCTTTCCACCCCCCTTCTCATCACCACCTTTCCATCACACCTCTCCATTCCTTTCCACCCCCCTTCTCATCACCACCCTTCCATCACACCTCTCCATTCCTTTCCACCCACCTCCTCATCACCACCCTTCCATCACACCTCTTCCTTCCTTTCCACCCCCCTTCTCATCACCACCTTTCCATCACACCTCTCCATTCCTTTCCACCCCCCTTCTCATCACCACCCTTCCATCACACCTCTCCATTCCTTTCCACCCCCCTTCTCATCACCACCCTTCCATCACACCTCTCCATTCCTTTCCACCCACCTTCTCATCACCACCCTTCCATCACACCTCTCCATTCCTTTCCACCCCCCTTCTCATCACCACCCTTCCATCACACCTCTCCATTCCTTTCCACCCCCCTTCTCATCACCACCCTTCCATCACACCTCTCCATTCCTTTCCACCCACCTTCTCATCACCACCCTTCCATCACACCTCTCCATTCCGTTTCACCCACCTCCTCATCACCACCCTTCCATCACACCTCTCCATTCCTTTCCACCCACCTCCTCATCACCACCCTTCCATCACACCTCTCCATTCCTTTCCACCCCCCTTCTCATCACCACCCTTCCATCACACCTCTCCATTCCTTTCCACCCCCCTTCTCATCACCACTCCTCCATCACACCTCTCCATTCCTTTCCACCCCCCTTCTCATCACCACCCTTCCATCACACCTCTCCATTCCTTTCCACCCCCCTTCTCATCACCACCCTTCCATCACACCTCTCCATTCCTTTCCACCCACCTCCTCATCACCACCCTTCCATCACACCTCTCCATTCCTTTCCACCCCCCTTCTCATCACCACCCTTCCATCACACCTCTCCATTCCTTTCCACCCACCTTCTCATCACCACCCTTCCATCACACCTCTCCATTCCTTTCCACCCACCTCCTCATCACCACCCTTCCATCACACCTCTCCATTCCTTTCCACCCACCTCCTCATCACCACCCTTCCATCACACCTCTCCATTCCTTTCCACCCCCCTTCTCATCACCACCCTTCCATCACACCTCTCCATTCCTTTCCACCCACCTTCTCATCACCACCCTTCCATCACACCTCTCCATTCCTTTCCACCCACCTCCTCATCACCACCCTTCCATCACACCTCTCCATTCCTTTCCACCCACCTCCTCATCGCCACCCTTCCATCACACCCCACAGCTTCACCCTCTTCCGCATCATTCTGGGCGACTTCAACTTCCACGCCTTGCAGGAGGCCAACAGCATCCTGGGGCCTGCCTACTTCATCCTCTACGTCTTCTTCGTCTTTTTCATCCTCCTTAACATGTTCCTCGCCATCATCAACGACACCTACTCCGAGGTGAAGGCAGAACTGGCAGGCCAGCCCAACGACATCGATGTCGCTGGATTCTTCAAAGTGGTGCGCGCTGTTTGTTTGTTTTATGTTATTATTTAACTAATTAACAAACAAATGAAAATTTTTTAAAGCACACACTTCACAAACTAGGTTGCCTCAGAGGCGTTTATTATTCTCATTATTAACGTTCATAATAATATGATTATTATTATATGATTATTATTATTATTTTCTCAAAGATGAAGAATGTCGACGACTAATGATATAATTAATATCAATAATATTATTTATTAATCATATTATTTATTAATTACACTCCGAGTCAATTGAGTATTCCGATCATCACGGGACTCACCACTCTTTGGAACTTTCCAGAAATTCGACTCGGTGCTGTCGAAGATGCACCTGAAGAAGAAGAAGATTGTGGAAATCCAGAAAGCCATGGTGAACGCTGACGCCAACGGCGACCGCAGGATCGACTTTGAAGAGTGGAGACACAATCTCAAAATGTCATTTCTTTTGTTTGGTGGATGGATGGGTGGATGAATGGATGGATGGATGGATGGGTGGATGGATGGGTGGATGGATGGGTGGATGGATGGGTGGATGGATGGGTGGATGGATGGGTGGATGGATGGGTGGATGGATGGGTGGATGGATGGGTGGATGGATGGGTGGATGGATGGGTGGATGGATGGGTGGATGGATGGGTGGATGGATGGGTGGATGAATGGGTGGATGGATGGGTGGATGGATGGGTGGATGGATGGGTGGATGGATGGGTGGATGGATGGGTGGATGGATGGGTGAATGGATGGGTGGATGGATGGGTGGATGGATGGGTGGATGGATGGGTGGATGGATGGGTGGATGGATGGGTGGGTGGATGGGTGGGTAGATGGATGGGTGGATGGATGGATGAACAAAGCACAGTAGAACGAGTACAAATAGTATTCTCATGGCAGGCAAGGGTACGCGGAAGCGGAGATTGAGGCGGTGTTCAGCAAGTACGACACCAACGGAGACCGTCTGCTGGACGAGGAAGAGCAAATGAAAATGCAACACGAGCTGGAAGGACAAAAGGTGGCTTGGTGTGGCTTGGTGTCGCTTGGTGTGTCTTGGTGTGGCTTGGTGTGGCTTAGTGTGGCTTGGTGTGGCTTGTTGTGGCTTGGTGTAGCGTGATGTGGGGTAGTGTGGTGTAGTGCAACTTGGTGTGACAGAGAAGTGTATTACAAAACAATACAATACAAATACAAATATTATTGTAGTGGCATTAACCCCGTAGAGTTTCGAGGCCAAAAATGACTATAATTATTGAAATGAGGTTAATAATGATAATGATAGGACATTGTAGTGATAATAGAAGTTTTTAAAAAAATTATAAATCATAGCGATAACAATAAAAATGCATCGGAATGTGAAGGCAGCAAAAGAAGTGACTGTGGTGTCAAGAAACTCCGAAGTAGAAAATATGAGAAAAAAATTGAAAAAAAAAAAAAAGAATCATAGTAAACTTCATATTCTCCAACAATCAGACCGCCATAAACAACGACTTGAAAGCTATGAACGGTGGTGGTGACGATGAGGAGGAGGAAGGGGATGATAAGGCGACGCCGGAGTCATTCCAGGGCCTGCAGAAGAAGGTAGACGGCCTGGAGGGGTCTGTGGGCAACATCGTGTCGAAGATCGACGCCCTGCTGGGCAAGCTGGAAAGCCTGGAAAGGGCGAAGATGTCGAAGAGAGAAGAGGTTAGAGGGGCTCTGAACTCCATGCAAGAGTCGCCGTAGGTCCGGTGTGGTCCTCGCTGTGTTATGTCTCTGTAGAAATAAGCGTTTTCATGGGTGTTTGAGGTGTGTGAGTTCAGTCGTAAGTGGTGGAAGGTTGCATTGTTAGACTGTGTCGGACTGGAAGGTTGCGGTGGTGGTTGGAAGTTGTTTAATCTCGGTGAACTATGGACCCTCCCACTTGAAGGAAACTTGCAATAAGCTCTTGAATTCATGCGCGCATGAAATGCAACTGTGCATTCTTAAGAACAAATTTCAACAGATTTAGCAATAAATACAACATTCAAGTCACTGATCACTTAATTTTCTTTCAAAATGCATGAAATATTGTCAATAAATCGTCAACATTTTTAATTTAATTTCAAAAAATGGCCAGTTATTGCCGCTGAGTTTTCATTCCTCAACTTTCACTAATAAACTTGATCTAATAAAGACTATTGAAAAATGAACGTTGAACACTTAAGGCAAGCTTCAGAAGATTGAAACAGGAAAGGCGTGATTTCAATACAGAATCAACAAATCCACAAAAAGCATGCAACACCATGAGAGTACCTTATCGTTTTTCAGTTGTTTCGAGTCAACGAGTGTGGAAGACCGCGTAAAGTCTTCAGTGGAGCTGTGTGTTGTTATTGGGGGTAAGTGGCGTTGTTTGTGTTGCGTGTCGTCGTTTTGGTTATGTCTCTAATCTAATCTAATCTAATCTAATCTAATCTAATCTAATCTAATCTAATCTAATCTAATCTAATCTAATCTAATCTAATCTAATCTAATCTAATCTAATCTAATCTAATCTAATCTAATCTAATCTAATCTAATCTAATCTAATCTAATCTAATCTAATCTAATCTAATCTAATCTAATCTAATCTAATCTAATCTAATCTAATCTAATCTAATCTAATCTAATCTAATCTAATCTAATCTAATCTAATCTAATCTAATCTAATCTAATCTAATCTAATCTAATCTAATCTAATCTAATCTAATCTAATCTAATCTAATCTAATCTAATCTAATCTAATCTAATCTAATCTAATCTAATCTAATCTAATCTAATCTAATCTAATCTAATCTAATCTAATCTAATCTAATCTAATCTAATCTAATCTAATCTAATCTAATCTAATCTAATCTAATCTAATCTAATCTAATCTAATCTAATCTAATCTAATCTAATCTAATCTAATCTAATCTAATCTAATCTAATCTAATCTAATCTAATCTAATCTAATCTAATCTAATCTAATCTAATCTAATCTAATCTAATCTAATCTAATCTAATCTAATCTAATCTAATCTAATCTAATCTAATCTAATCTAATCTAATCTAATCTAATCTAATCAATGCATTTATTTAGCGCTTTAAAAGCAAGATTGTACACACTTCTCGTTTCTTGGTTAACTGGAAAGGAACACAAAAGTAGACTTAAAACTTTTAATGTCTTTCATCCCCTAGCGAATGTTTCAAAACACCAAAAATTTGTCTATTTCGACTCTGGGATCTTTCGAGCACAAAATCATTTGGAAAAATAGCTAAAGCGCTATACAATTCTTGTGAGTGAGTCAAACAGCCTGCACTAAGCTGTTGACTTTTGGCATTGCTACAGACCTGGGGCAAATGCTTAGAAATATTTGGCAAGGTTTGGTGCAACTGTTTTTGAACAACGAAAACAACAACAACAACAACAACAAATGCAACTTGATAACCATCCACAAAAACAACCACCACAACAAAAACAACAACAAAAACAACAACAGCCACAAAAGCAAAAAAAGCAGCCACGTAGAGCAAAATTAGCTGCGACCTTCCCTTTGTTTTTTTAAAGAAAAGTATAAAAAAGGCACTTTGATTCGGGTGCTAACAGTTGAAAAAAAGCCATAAAGAGAAACAAGGCATTTTTAGTTTGGCGGATTGTAACTTTTCATTTTCGTGGTGTTTCTATTAATAAATGTTTCAGGTTCGTCTTTAACCAGAGAAGTGGTCTCTTTATTGCCTATTGTCAGTACCGCAGTTGAGTACTCACTGCACATTCCCACCGTCGTTATATAAATCTTTATTAATTATAAAATTTACGGTTGAAAGTTTTTATTTTAATCCAATCGTCTCTAATCCTCTGGAATGTTCGATCCACACATGCACGTGTCCTAATCCCCTCGTTTCAGCCACAAAATGAGGTTTATGAAAACCTTTCCAGCGTCTGACGGTTTGACCCTATCGAAACTTTGAAAAAAAAATTTTTTATGCATTTAAAAATTAAATTAAAATTTAAAAATTTTAAATTAAATTTAAATTAAAACAATTAAAAATTAAATTAAAAGTTTAAAATTTTAAAATTAAATTTAAATTAAAACAATTAAAAATTAAAATTAAAACTAAATTCAAAAATTAAATCCACTAAGCCTTCATTTTACCCTCACTCTGGTAGTGTCACCTCTGGTGCTTGAAAGGGAGGTATAGAGGTGGTTCAATCTGTAAGGGTTTTTTTGACAGACAAGAAAGAGGCAAACATTAAAAGACGAGAACAGACAAGACAAGAGCAGGTAGAAATGCAGAGAAATGGTAAGATAGAAGAAAAAAACATAGATTAGAAGACAAAGGCAGATCGGAAGACAAAGACAGATCGGAAGACAAAGAAAGACAGAGAAACAAAAACAGACAGAAAGA
>OX387250.1:1847647-1862647 GCA_947562095.1 Branchellion lobata
TTATGTTCTTAAAATAGACATAATCTATTGTGCTCACTCAGATTCCATTTCACTTACTCATGAGCTAGATAATTACCACAAGTCCAATAAATGAGCTAAGCTTGGTGCTCCAAACACTGGCAAACCAGTTTATACATTGGCATGTACAAAAAAACTGAGTATCTCTGTGTTTGTCAGATGGCCAGTCAGTTGTGGCCAGTCCTTCTGACCCACCAAGTCCCACTGACAGCGGAGTGTGTGTGTCGGAGAGTGAGACTCCTGAAGAGAACAAGCTGCAAGGTGATGTGTGCAGAGTGGCTGTAATGTAATTGTTGTAGTGACTAATGTGAGGCAGGCATATGAACCTAATTGGCAACAATTATGCCACAGCTCACTATGTAGTAAATATTTACTCTTCCAGCCTGCTGGCATTGTTACCTGCTTGTGTCCTTCAGAGTTGCTAACGCCAGAATGACAATGATTCATTGTTTCATGACTATTATTATGCACAATGCCTCTTAAGATCTGCTGACTTTGAAGAGCTTGGCTCCAATGCAATAGGCCACTCTTATCACATATTTGTGTTTGTATATTTCGAAAAAAAATTCAATTTTTTTATATAATATAATATCTTACGTTATAATAAAAATTATTTATAAATAAAAAAAATTATTTTAAAAAATTATTTTTTATTTCGCTATTTTGTTGTTTCAAGTGATAGGTATAAAATGATAAAATCTTAAAATGATAGGTAGTTTTTATTTTTGGAAAAAAATCACTAAAGTTGATTCCAACTTATGAAGGGATTAAGTAACAACAGTTTATTTGCTACATGAAGACTACGAATGTATCTATAATAATAATGATAATAATAATAATAATAATAATAATAATAATAATAATAATAATAATAATAATAATAATAATAATAATAATAATAATGATAATAATAATAATAATAATAATAATAATAATAATAATAATAATAATAATAATAATAATAATAATAATAATAATAATAATAATAATAATAATAATAATGATAATAATAATAATAATAATAATAATAATAATAATAATAATAATAATAATAATAATAATAATAATAATAATAGTAATAATAATTTTTTTTAAATGTATTTATAGACAAGTTTTTGAACCTGTGAGACCCAATGGCCAATTCTTGAAGCTCAGAATAACTAATTGACCAACTTTTTTTCAATATTTTTACCCTCTCTACTACCACCACATCCACCACATTCCTCTTCCACCACCACCACATCCACCACCACCACATTCACCATATTTTACCACCACATTTCCCCACCACATTCATTAATATTTTTCAATCACCACTGATAATTCATCATTAGTCATCCACCCTAACTTCCACAACGTCCACAAATATTTTAGCACTGATAATCTACCTTTTCTTCCGCCACCGCCTATAAAATTCCTCTTCCTTCTCCACCACCAATAACATTCCTTCTCTTCACCACCACCAATAACATTCCTCCTCCTCCTCCACCACCAATAACATTTCTCCTCCTCCACCACCAATAACATTCCTCCTCCTCCTCCACCACCAATAACATTCCTCCTCCTCCTCCACCACCAATAACATTCCTTCTCCTCCACCACCAATAACATTCCTCCTTCTCCTCCACCACCAATAACATTCCTCCTCTTCCTCCACCACCAATAACATTCCTCCTCCTCCTCCACCACCAATAACATTCCTCTTCACCACCACCAATAACATTAATCCTCTTCACCATCACCACAGCCTGCAAGTTCAAGACCAGCGCTTCTAATGTTTTAACCCTCAATGGAAAAAAAATAGTCTTCTTTAGTAAAGCCACCAGCCATTCATCCACCACCAGCTCCAACAACAATAACAATAATAAAAATAATAATATCATCAACAATAATAATACCAGTAATAATAATAATACTAGTATTAATAATACTTTTTATAATAAAAGCAATCATATACTTTTTCATAACAACAACAACAACAACAACAATATTTCCATCTGCAATACTCTTTCTCCCAAACAAAAAAACATTCTTGTTAATAACATTCTCAACAACAACAACAACGACAATATGTTTATAAATAACAACAAAGCAACATTTGTTGTTGATAAGAATGTCCTAACATCTGCCAAGCAACATCCAACCGCCACACAACAGGCCAACTTCAAGCAAACACCAAGCAACATTCTTTACAACAACAACAACAACAAACTTTTAAACTACAACATTTCAACCTACAACAACACCCTCAACAACAAAAACAATGTCAACAATAGTTTACTGTACACTGAAAACACGCACTCTTTCGTTGATGACTTTTCAACACCCTCCTCGGTCATCAAGCACGACATGATCCTGTCTCCTCCAGACCACCATGACACCACCGATTACCCTGTTGAGTCGTGTGCTTCAAACGAAGTGGTCTACACCACACAACAACACCTACCCTCGAACACACCACAACACCAACCCACAAACGCACCGCAACACACTGCCGCGAACACCGCACTACAGCATACCGCCGCAAACATTCGGGAACACAAGAATGCACAAAATCAACTCTTGAACGGACAACAGAACTTCTATTCGCACCTGCAACAATTTCATACGCAACAAAACATTCCCCAACAATTTCAACACAATATCGAATCTCAACAACAACAACAACTCCACGCTAAACAACAACAACAACGGCTCCACGCGCAACAGCAACAACAACAACAAATCCATACACAACAGCAACAACAAAAATTCGTGACAAAAATCTCCGAAACGTTGAAACGAAAGAGCAACCACAACAACGAAGACGACGGTTTTTGCGAGAAAAATTCTCGGGGTTGTGATGAGGAGGACGAAGAGGAAGATGAGTGTGGTGATTATGATGACTACGGGGGGGAGGACAGTGATGAAGAGTACAGTGAACATCGAAGGCCTTCCAAGTCGAAGAAGAAGGGAAGGAAGGTCGCCTCTGTCAACACAGCCTCCAAGTCCAAGAGAGGTGTGTGTATGTTTTTGTGTTTGTGTGTGTGTGTGTGTGTGTGTGTGTGTGTGTGTGTGTGTGTGTGTGTGTGTGTGTGTGTGTGTGTGTGTGTGTGTGTGTGTGTGTGTGTGTGTGTGTGTGTGTGTGTGTGTGTGTGTGTGTGTGTGTGTGTGTGTGTGTGTGTGTTGAGAGGGGAGAGAGGGAGGTACGTGTGTGTGTATGTGAGTGGAGTGGTGCGTGTGGGTTTGACATCAACGGTTGTAAAGCTCTTTTGTATCCGTTGGTCAAATTCCTACACCACCCTCAGTAAACATTGTCTACATTTTTACTCTCTTGCATACCACACTACTTCTCTACACCACCAAACCCCCCCCCCCCTCCAAACGCCATCACCAGGCCGCAAACCAGCCAGTTTGAGTTTCTTCACAAGCGGTCGGAGGAGGAAGGAAGGCAGTGTGACCTACTTGTGGGAATTTCTGCTGCAGCTTTTGCACAATGAACAGTACAGTCCGCGCTACATCAAGTGGACCAACCGCGAGGAGGGAATCTTCAAGCTCATCGACTCAAAGGCTGTGGCCCGACTGTGGGGACAACACAAAAACAAGCCGAGCATGAACTACGAAACCATGGGACGCGCTTTGAGGTGCTTGACGGAGGGTGGTTGGTGGCGTTTTAGATGGCTGTTGGTGGTGGTTTTTGTGGGTTATTGCAGGTGTGCATGAGACTGTTAGTGTGTTTGTTGATGGGGTGACTTGAGTTGTTGTTTTGGTGATGGGAGTTTTAGTAGTGGTGGTATTTGTTGGCGGGGTGTTTTGGTGATATTAGTGGTGGTGGAGGTTATTTTAGTTGTGATGTTGGCTGTTGTTTTGGTGGTGATGGATGTTGTGGTAGTTGTGATGGTGGTCAGTGATGGTTGTGTGGTGATTGTATACCAATAACAACACCACAACAACACAAAAAATATCAAAGCACCGCAATAACACTAACAACTCTACAAGAACCCACAAATAACTATTGAACAACACCACCATGCAACAACACCGCCACGCAACAGCACCACCACGCAACAAAACTACCACACAGGTACTACTACTCGAGGGAGATTTTGTACAAGGTAGATCGACAGCGACTTGTCTATCAGTTCGCCCACATACCCCCTCCCTACAACAACTCCTCTGCAAGTGAGGCCAAAAAGGAGGAAGAAAGAGACTCAGCACAAGCTGATCGAGGCACTTGTGAGGAAGAAGAAGAAGATGATGATGAAAAAGAAAAGGGAGAGGAGAAGGGTGTGGTGGGAGAAGGTGTTGGTGAAGAAGAAGAAAGCTTGAAAAAAGAAGAAATAAAGAAAGAAGAAGAAGGAAGAGATGGAGAAAGAGAAATAGAAGGAGAGATGAATAAAAGAGGAGGAGGAGGAGGAGGAGGAGGAGGAGGAGGAGGAGGAGGAGGAGGAGAAAGAGGAGGAGGAGGAGGAGGAGGAGGAGGAGGAGGAAGAGGAGGAGGAGGAGGAGAAATGAGGGAATTAGAAAGAAGTGTGCACCCGGTGAACGATGATGACGTCAGCAAGCAGTGTGGAGTGGAGGAAGGGGTCAATGGTGACGATGACAAACACGTCGCTGGGGTGCTAGTGGAAAACAATGTCAAAAACAACAACAATAATAATACTACTGCCACTACTAATACTAATAATAACAATGACGCCAAAAATAATAATAATAATAGTAGTAGTAGTAGTAGTATTAATGACAATAATAACAACAACAACAATAATAATGATAACTGCAACAAAGCAAGGGTCTGCAACGAAAGTGAAGCTGTTCTGAGATGATGAGTCATTGCATTAATTGAACAATTGACAATAATATTAATAAAAATGAAAATAAAAATAGTAATAAAAATAAAAATATTATTATTTAATAAGTTTACTTCTATTCTTCGTAAGGCCAATATTTAGCTGTGAAGTGTTATGCTGTGAAATATGTGGTACGTTTGTGTGTGTGTGTGTGTGTGTGTGTGTGTGTGTGTGTGTGTGTGTGTGTGTGTGTGTGTGTGTGTGTGTGTGTGTGTGTGTGTGTTGTGTGTGTGTGTGTGTGTGTGTGTGTGTGTGTGTGTGTGTGTGTGTGTGTGTGTGTGTGAAAAATAAAAATAATATTGACCCTCACAGCTTTCATTTAGCATGCTTTTCTTACTGAATTCATTGCTTTCTCATCGTATTAATTCTAATGCCACTTTCATTGGATTGTGATCACGACATATAAATTATTTATTTAAATTATTTATTACAATAAATAATTCATTTATCTATTTTTCATCATTTATTTACTATGAATTAATTCTCAAATTTCTGATGTAATGATGACGTTATGATTGTTACAAGCCTTGCCGTCACTAAGAAGAACTCACCCTTAAGATCTCACTGGAGTGTGCGCTCGTAATGTTGCTCTTTTTGTTGCTGTGCCCAACAATTGTTGTTGTTGTTGTTGTCTATGTACATTCTGTTGTTGTCTTTTTTGTTGTTGTCTATGTACATTCTGCTTTTGTTTATCAACATTTTGTTGTATATTTTGTTGCTGTTGTATATTTCGTAGCTATTGTTGTACATTCTGTCGTGAATTTTTTTTTATTGTGTACAATTAACTGTACTCGTGTTTATTACGTTCTACGTTTTGTTGTAGTTGTTGTGAGTGTCGTAGTGATGAAAATATTCGAATTATTGTGCGTTTTGTAGTTGTTGTAGTTGTTATGAACTTGGTTCTGTTGTTGCGATGTTGTAGTTGTATTGTTGTCGCATGGCATAGGGTTCTTGGAGGTTATTGACTGAGAATTCCATGGAGAAAACCACCAGATGTGTTCATTCGTTTTTTTTTGCATGGAGTTGTTGGTATTTGGTTGTGGTTGTTGTTGTTCTTAGCTCTTATTTTTGTTGTTGTTTGGTTGTGGTTGTTGTCATCTGGTTGTGGTGGCCTTGCAGTTTTAAAGATAAATTCATATTTAATCACTACCACTGAAGAGTGGCTTGATGAAATACAAAAACTTCGCGATCACAAAATTGAGTTATTTTTTCGTTCATATCCTTCTCCCATCCATACCACCCTCCCTCCCATCCATACCACCCTCCCTCCCATCCATACCACCCTCCCTCCCATCCATACCACCCTCTCTCCCATCCACACCACCCTCCCTCCCATCCACACCACCTTCCCCCCCATCCACACCACCCTTCCTCCCATCCACACCACCCTCCATCCCATCCACACCACCCTCCCTCCCATCCACACCACCCTCCCTCCCATCCACACCACCCTCCCTCCCATCCACACCACCCTCCCTCCCATCCACACCACCCTTCTTCCCATCCACACCACCCTCCCTCCCATTCACACCACCCTCCCTCCCATCCACACCACCCTCCCTCCCATCCACACCACCCTCCCTCCCATTCACACCACCCTCCCTCCCATCCACACCACTCTCCCTCCCATCCACACCACCCTCCCTCCCATCCAAACCACTCTCCCTCCCATAATTTCTAAAAAGAATCCTTCTCCTTCCATGACTTGTTACAGTGTGTGACTACTGTCATCACTATGTTACCTATGACTAACCTATGAATTACCTATCTATTAGCGATGTGTTACTGGTGTGTTACTTCAACGTATAAATGATCTTTTTGTGTAAATTATGTTTTGTAATCTCAAACATATGCACACACACACACACACACACACACACACACACACACACACACACACACACACACACACACACACACAAACGCACCCACACACACACACACAAACGCATCCACACACACAAACACACGTACACACACCAATAGCACATATAGGACTAGAATACATAAGGGGCGTGCATTAGCAAGCATCGCCTCAGACGACCACAGTGTTTGCACTTGCCTTCCTACTCTGCCACAATGTATTCATTCGTAACCACCTTCCAACACAACGTGTACATACCTGCCCTAACTGGTTCTAAAATTATAAGGAGGATGGTGGTGCTGGTGTTGGTGTTGAGGATGATGATGATGATGATGATGATGATGATGATGATGATGATGATGATGATGATGATGATGATGATGATGCTGGTGATGATGATGATGATGATGATGATGGTGATGAGGATGATGATGACGACGGTGATGGTGGAGACTTGAAAATGCGTTCTTATTTGATTATTATTTAAGTTCTCCAATTTCAATTTTCAATTCCAGCAGTTCTTCTGCGTTTTGTGATAATCGTCAGTTGCTCCCTTGTTCACTTTCGCCACTACCTTTTGCCATCACTACATCTTGTGGCGCTTGATTAGCGTTCAAAATATCTCAATCTTCTTTCTAATCTTTTTCTCGATCTCGCACCACCTATGACAACTTCTCCCTCAATCATTGTCTCCCTACTCACTCATTCTTCTCTCGCCGCCCACTCAACCAACTCTTCTCAACGGCCTACCACGCGTCAACACGACTGTTTGACCGGTGTGTCAGTTCTGATGTAGATTTATCAAATTATGTACATTTGCAGTTTAATACGTTTAATAGTATTACGCAGGTCTATCAAAGTGTGAGTGCTTACTCATGGTATGAATAAGCACTTCCATTCATAGCACCCCACGTGTGTATTTCATTTAGTATCCAATAAATCCACAAGCCCTGATTTCTTTTCTACAACATTTGTCTTCCCGTCTGTCCTTCGTATGCTCTTTCAGCTGTCCTTTCGTGAACCAAAAACATTACTACTTTCCTCACAACACCGTCATGTACTCACCAATACCAGTAAAACACTAATACAATACAATACAAATACGAATTTTGTTATAGTGGCATCAACCCCGTAGAGTTTTGAGTCCAATAAGACCACCACAACATCAAAGCTACACAATGCTACCATACTGCTATTAACAAAAACACCGTGAACCTTCATAACTACTTTCTTCCTTTACAACTTGACTGCTGAACCACTCGTTCCAGCATGAGTTCGACGAAATACGCTTATTGTGAGAGTTTTCAAGCATACCTGTACAACGAACACGTCTGCTCTGAGGCCCAGTTGGACCAGAGTTGTAGGGTGCAACTGGCATTTCTTGGAAGGTGGAATTGTCAAACCGATTCATTGGAATTCAATGCACAACTCTCCAAACACGACGTTAACCTTTTGTTCTTCCTCGAAAACCACTCATTCTCTGATAAACAACTAAGCAACCGTCGCATGGTTGTCATCTGTTTCATGAGGTTCATAGCTTATTCCCATTAATAGTTACCTACAATATATAGGCTTCGTGACTAATACTTGAAGAAAAAAATTGAAAAGCGTGCAAGCAGCATTATACAAACGCTTCGATTAGATTAAGAATTTTTTAACCTTTCGTCTAAACCACTGCTTAAATGGCGTTTTCTTTTGTAACCAGTACGCGTAGTAGGTGCATTACGTTCCCCATTCGATCCTGTTGTGTTTGCGGTGGTGCATGATGAAAGGAAGGGGAGCTTCCAGTCCATGTTTCTGCAGGTGCAACAGCACCCTTTGGAGCTTTTAAAAGCAGTCATTAGTTCCTCTTGAAAAAACTAAATAAATTTTGAAGTAAAACTTCCAAATAATGGTGTGTCCACAAACCAGCCCGAAGATAAATAGAGAGAACATAAACTGGGACGACAAAGTGACTATTATTACTGTTTTCATGTTTTTTAGTCTTCCCTCCAGAAACCTCAAGCGCACGACCCAACTTAAAGTACAAAAAAACTCTCGACAACAAATGTTTGATGTCGGCGTCATGTAGTGAGGCAGTCAACACACCGCCTTGAGACCTCGAAGTATGATGAGATGGAAAAGCGAAACGACACAATACATTGCAAGGCCATACCGCAAATTACGATACGCCGTTCTCATTTTCTTGCCCCAAAGCCTTGTAGTAGCAAAATGGGATGCGCTTATCAAACGTATTCCCCATTTTGATACAAAATAATTAACATAAAAATTAGAAATAATCCACGGTCTATCCTGACAGGCCGTACAGACTAGTTACCCACCTGCGACCACAGCGCCTGCTGTGGAGCACTCAATGCACTCGCTAATTCTTGGAAAGGAAAAGGAATAAAAACTTTTAAAATTATTAAACCAAATGATCTTACAGGATTATGAAAATTATAATTTTCAAAAATTATATGAAATGTTCCAATTCCGATGATTAGGGAGGGAAGAAGACAACCACAGCAATTCTCTAGAGGTCACAAAGGCAGCTACACTAGGGCAAATCGATAGAGCAAGGTTGACGGCTTTTAGGATTAGACTGCTGGCTACCGCACAGCCTTTCAATCAGCTACTTATACGCGTACCAGCAATCCAACCAACCACACATACACAGCCGCACTGGTCAGTCAGTCAAGCCTTCAATCACAAGTCCAAGGAGTGAGTACTTAGTGCATTCAAGTTTATTTAGTTCAATTTAAGGTTATTTCGGTTTATTACTGTTATTGATATTATATATTATTTTCCATTATTATATACATTACTGGCACATGCAGTCACTCGCCAGAGGTCCCCAAGGATACAGCGATATTCATAGCACTTAACGCCCGTCATTGCCTCTGCCATGTCACGTTTATTTTGGATATAATTAAAAGTTAAATTAGATTTAATTATAGCATAAGGAATAAAAAAACTTGCTAGAGCATTAATTATTTTAGGGGTGAATGGTAGTAGTAGTAGCAGTAGTAGTGGTAGTAGTAGTAGTAGTAGTAGTAGTAGTAGTAGTAGTAGTAGTAGTAGTAGTAGTAGTAGTAGTAGTAGCAGTAGTAGTAGTAGTAGTAGTAGTAGTAGTAGTAGTAGTAGTAGTAGCAGTAGTAGTAGTAGTAGTAGTAGTAGTAGTAGTAGTAGTAGTAGTAGTAGTAGTAGTAGTAGCAGTAGTAGTAGTAGTTTGTGCGATCTTGAAATGATCAAATATGAAAAGCACTGAAGTAGATATCAGAGTGGGAGTGTGAGGGTGAGAAATTTGGTTGTTGCTCAAGATAGCATTAGAAAGATGAAGCAAATAAGGATGATTTACCTAATAAAAAGAATAAATAAAAAGTATGCGACGATGGTGATAATATCAATAATAAAAAAATGATAATAATATGAATAAGAAAAAAAATTGTAATATAAAAAATGAATATATCAACAATTATTATAGTTAAATATTTTAAAGTATTATAGGATAAAATAAGTGATAAGAACGAGATAAGTTGTGATAGAAATGATATATAAGGGTGAATGGAAAAAAATATCAAATTAATCAGGAACACAAGGATTAACGACAATAATAATAATAAAGGAAGAGTACGAAGAATTATAATAAAAAAATAATGAAAGAACATGAATAATAATAATAATAATAATAATAATAATAAAACTTGAAAAACAAAAAATAATAATGAAAATAATAGTTGGTGAATGATAATAGAATGAAGAATAAGTAAATAAATAAAAAGAATAATAAGAAGGAATAGTGGAGGAGGTGATGGGGTTAATTGATGTACTGGGCCAGCCAGCGGAAACCATCGCCATATCCCTGCCTTTTGACCACCGAGCACATGAACAACTCCACAGGACGCCTGTTCAACTCGCTGCGTGGTCGAATGCCCTGTGTCAGGTGGTGGTGTTAAGGGTCACGGAAAGGTTGGGATGGGATTGTGGGTCTTGTTGTTGTGATATTTCTTGGTTACTGAAATAACTAAGATTGAGCAGTGTAGCAAAAAAGAAAAAAAAGTGGAAAAGAGGAAAAGGAGAAGGGTTAGAAGAGGAACAAGTGGTTGAATAGTTCATTCAATAATTGAAAACAAAATCTGATGAGTTGAGATTGAAAAACCAAAGTAGTGAAAAGTACAATGCATAAAATGATCATACAACCAAATAGAACCTGATACAGAACAACAACAATAATTATACAAAGTATAATAAAAACAACAATGCAAATAAAATTGCAAGCTTGTCAAAGCTTCATCTGAACACAAAGGACTCACGGTGCCAGTGGTGATGGCGTGGAGGTTGAAGTGGTACCTGATTTCATCTTCCGAGCAGGCCCCTGCAATGTCGATTTTGTTGCCCAGCACCAAGACTGGAGCATCAGCAATTTGCTCGTCCGCTAACAAACTCTGGGTGGTGAGAATGCCAAGGAATGAACAATGAGTCTCATGATGATAGTATTAGTGAGGATAATTAGTGAAAGTATACTTACACTAAAAGTCTACCATAATAATGTTGATAATAATGACAATAAAAATAATTATTTTTAAAGAACCAAGAAAAGCATGTGAAGGTATTGTGAAGTTACAGGATGTCAATCGAATGAATTGAAAGGAAGATGGCGTTATTTGCATGGTTGGTGACACAAGGGTAAAAGAGATACGTATAAAGAAGGAGAAAAAAAAGAAGAGAATAAAAAAAAGACAGGGGTGGAAAGGTACTTACAAGGAGCTCCTTGCGTACTTCGGGCAATCGTTCACGGTCATTGCAGTCAATCAAGAAGACAATACCATCCACCGCTGGAAAGTAGTCCTTCCAAACCCGCCTTACTGTGGAGTACATGGTGGAGCTTAGAGGTGGACTCACAATGATTAAAAACACAATATATAGATAATATAATAAAATAATACAACCAAGTAGCCAGCCAATTATAGAAAAACCTTAAGTAAATGGGAATCATTTGGAAAAATTATTCTTAATTTTTAAATCAAGAGATCGACAAAAGACATAGCAGACCTTGTTCGTGACCTCCGAGGTCAAAGGTTGTGAACTTCATGCCTCCCATGCTCAATTCCTCTGACGCTGGTGTTGTGTGCATATGGCATGTTGAGAGGCTTCTAGTGGTGAAGAAGCATCATTCAATGCTTGCTCTACTAGTTTTGTATCATTCAAGTTCCACTCTTTATCAACCACTTTTGAATTTAATATTGAATTATGATAGTTGAAATTACTTGCTTACAATAACATCTTAACAGTCTAATTTTTTAAATTTTCAGGATGCAAAACAAACTGGGATGTAGAGTGGGCACATGCTGAGCCATGCGAGAGTCCTTTAGCATGTGTAGAAGGGTCGTCTTGCCAGAGTTGTCTAATCCCAAAAATACTAATTTTCCTGATTTCTTGTACAAACCTGGTATGGATTGATGACCCCTCTGATCATAACTTGACTTTTGCGAGTTATTTCAAATGATAATAAATTGGAAAAAGTACAATATTGAAAAGTATCGAACAGATCATACAGAAATACTACACCATTGTGAAATTAATTTGAAGTTGTCAATTGTTTTAACGATTTATTGACCACGCCATATAATTGCGCCGACAAGCCTACTCACATAAAAGTTTGAATTGAAGCTTGTAAAAACTGTTTAATTATAAAGAATTCCAATACAAATGACTAAAATTAAATATGGGTTAATGCCGAGTTCTAATAACGATTGACTTGTAAAATTGATGTAAAATGTCACCGACCTAGGTAACTTAGAGCACCAGTAATCCAATCCCACAAAAACATTTTGGCTAATCTGTCGTAAACGAATTTTTAAATATTAGTTTATAATATATTTTTCAATGCGATGAAGTAGCTGTAACAAAACATATGATTACTTTTGTTACTGTTTGATATGGATGAAGTAGAAGAGGTTAAAACTATGAGAAATTAAATTTTACCTTAATCAAATATCATTTAATTTTTAATTTTTAGATGACTTATTTTTGAACTTTTGCCCCTATTCACACACACACAGGACGAGTTAAAAATAAGATACTTTCAATGGCGACACGATTAACTTCCGTTAAATTTTGTTCTAAACACATAAGCAAGCGCTGAACTTATCGAAGTAATGAACAGAAGAAAATGAAATCTGAGTTTAAAATAAAAACATGTAAAACTGAAAATTTAATGTATTAAAATTATCAAGAAAATTCAAGCTTATTATCAAGTTTAAATTATATTTTATCAATATTTTTTAAGGGTAACAGTGTAGACTGACGTGGAGGCTAGAAATCCCCCCATCGACAAAATAACTAAGTCAAACTATTTTTTTGAATTAATTTCGAAATTGAAAAAAAAAATCTTGATGTATTTAGATATTCTACGATACTATAAAAACTTCAAAAAATTCCAATGGTTTGAAATCGAATGATTCAAAGCAGCTTGAGTTTATTTTATAAAAGCATTTAAGCTAAAATCACCATCATCGCTGAGTGAAAACAAGAAAAAAAATTCTATAAGGTTGTTTTTGGATTAGAAAATTTTCAAACAATTGGAATTCTAGAAAAATTCCTTTGGAAATGATCAGCGTGAAAAACTGCAGACAACTCAGCGCTCAGTCTCGGCACAGATGAACAGCTTTTGTAAAAATACGGTAACAGAGGCTGCAAAAAAAAAAATGTTAAGTTTTTAACGAAAACACAAACAAGGTCTATAAGCTAACGTAGGTTTACTAGGATTAAAATGTTATTAATCTTCAACAATTTTAATTCTAAATCATCGTTTTAATTTTTTTGAAACAATTATAATGTGTCAGCCATATCTTCTAATCTGTTATATTGGTTTATCATTGAATTTACAAGTGGTTTGAAACGCCATTAAGCTAACGCCACTTCAATCAAGAATATTTTAATGTGAAAAGTGCACGTGCTTATGTATAATCCTCAGAAGCGCTCTCAATCATGCTTGTAAACCACCACTAGCGAAATTAAGAGAAGTAACTTGTAGAATAACTTAATTTAAGGTAATTGAATGTAAATTAGTTTAATTGAATGTAATTTAATGTAATTTAAGGTAATTTAGGGTAAATTAATTTAATTTAATGTTATGCAATGCAATGTACCCCAAAGCACCCCACCAACACGAATAGGGGTTGAGAGCAGCTGAGAAGGAGGAGGGGTGGTGGAGGAAGAGGACGTAGTAGAGCAGAGACACCAGGCTGGGCAGTGCAAAAGCCAAAGCGAATGATAGTGGGTTGGAGCTCAGGGAGGTTACTATGACGACAAGCAGTAGAAAGCTGTAGGCCAAGTGGACTGCTATGGGAACCTGGTGAATGTGCCAATAACTCCATGTTGCAAAGTCACATTTTAAAGGTCGGTAGAGTTGAATTTGAGTTAAGTTGATAATTATCTTAATAATTAGCCATTATATATATTAAATGAATCAAGCAATGAAACCAGTAAAGAGTAGGGTTAGTTATAGTATGATGACTAATTAGAGAGCTTATTTTTTTAGTGGTTAAGTAAAAAAATGATTTTAAAAAGTTTAAATTTGTGCAATTATACCTTGAAAATTTTATTCTTTGTATCCAAAACGCCATCTAACGAAGGTTTGTGTCTGAAATTTTTTTTGTAGTGTGCAGAATTTTACTTCTCAGTTCGACTTTGATATGATAATTTTAACGCCTTCAAAACAACGATCAGAAATATTTTTGCCCAACACCACAAACAATACAAGCTATCATCACTACTGTTATGGCAGCTGACCACTACCACATCACATCGCCATGACTAAAAACATTGTAAATAAGCTAGTCGCTAAGGGAAAACAAAGAAACCACTATCATTACCACAAAATTTCAATGTACTATTGCCATCTTCACAACACTACCACTACAACACCACCACAACACTTCCACAACACCACCACAACACCATTACAACACAACCACAACACTATCACTACAACACCACCATAACATCACCGCAACACTTTTACAACACCACCGTAACACCACCACAACACTTTTATAAAACCATCACAACACCACCACAACACCATTACAACACCACCACAACACCACACCACCACCACAACACCACAAATCCATACAACCACTACACCAACACCACCACGACACCACAAATCCATACAACCACTACACCACACACCACCACCAAAACACCACAAATCCATACAACCACTACACCACCACCACAACACCACAACCCATACAACCACAACACCACACGACCTCTCTTTCCATCTGATGCGGATGTAAG
>OX387250.1:1867647-1895147 GCA_947562095.1 Branchellion lobata
TGTGCGTACATGCGTGGTTGTAGAGGTGTTATTGTTAGCGTGTAACTATACTCTATAACATATTTAACATCAAAATGGAAAAAAGGCAGTAAAAATAAATAAATAATTTTAATAATTACAATTAATAAAATATATTTAATAAAAACAACAAAAACAACAAAAACAACAGCAGCAATAGCAAAAGCTACCTAACTCAAGACAAAACTGTAATATACCACCTAGTGCAATCCGATACAAGCCGATGGATGAGATGAAGAGGATGGTTGCTATGGTGACGAAAGCCATGACAGCCTGACCCCTGGCGGTCGAATGAACACTCAGTGAGTTTAAAATCCCAAAAATAACTGGTGGGATGGATGGTGGGATGGATGGTGGGATGGATGGTGGGATGGATGGTGAGATGGATGGTGGGATGGATGGTGGGATGGATGGTGGGATGGATGGTGGGATGGATGGTAGGATGGATGGTGGGATGGATGGTGAGATGGATGGTGAGATGGATGGTGGGATGGATGGTGGGATGGATGGTGGGATGGATGGTAGGATGGATGGTGGGATGGATGGTGGGATGGATGGTGGGATGGATGGTGGGATGGATGGTGGGATGGATGGTGGGATGGATAGTGGAATGAAGAATGCTGAAAATGAGATGAACAGAAGAGTGATTGATGGTAAAAAAAGAATAAAAATGCCTGAAAGGTTTAAAGGGAGCTTACACACGAGCATGCACGATATCAGCTTGATAGCCAACTCAGGAATTTTGCAGGTGGGAAAGAAAGGCTTAAGGAGGTACCTGGAAGGGAGTGGAAGAGGAGGAGGTGAAGGAGGAGAAAAAGAAAGAATGAAGAAAAAAGAAAGGAAGAAGGAAACTCTACGGGGTTAATGCCACTATAATAATATTCGTTGTTGCATTGTATTGTATTGTAAAAGAAAGAGAGAGGGAGAAAAAAAAAGAAAGGAAAGGACGGAGAAGGAGGAAAATGAAAGAATTAAAAAGAAGAGTAAAGATTGGTGCAGACATTGTAGCGTCCTCGTACTTTCCTTCATCCTTGCAGCCGTTGAAGCCCAACTAAAGAGTCTCACCTGGCGCACAAGAGGACTTTTATGGCGTTGGAGGCTGGTCTGAGCAAGAGGATGTACTGCCACAGAAAGCAGAAGGCAGGCAGACGACCACACAAGACCTTCAAGTAGACGTACTTCTCGCCGCTGTTGCTGTAGCGGGTGCCCAGTTCAGCCAGAGACAGCGAGCCCAGCAATGCAACAACTCCTCCAGCCAGCCACATCAACAGGCACACCATCACCGAGCCTGAGCTTTCTAGCACGGTGCCTGGAGTCAGGAAGATGCCTCCTCCGACCACCAGGGTGGTGATGGTGCTCACGCCGTTGCACAAGCCCAGCTTGCGTCGTAACATCACCGGCTCTTCTCTTTGTACTCCATCATTCTTTCCATCGTCCTCTCCATCGTCCTCTTCGTTGTCTTCCTTGTTGTACTTCAGTGTCTGTGTCCTTCCGTCTATGTCCTGTTCGATGGATGCCTCCTTCAAGCGCTGCGTGCATGCCTCACTGACTACCTCACACATCGTCTTTCAAGCATTCATTCAATCATCTCAAAAGAACCTTCTATTTATATCATTCACACTCATATCCGCTAACAGATACATGAACACGTACATGTATGTATATAAAGCCATACATTTATAAACACATAAACACGTGTATACAAACATATGATGCATATCCAAATTTTCACATACTTTTTACATAAAAACATAATTACAAACATAAAAATATACACGCATACAAACGTGTACATAAAAATATGATTTATCATTTTGTCATCCAGAAATCTTCAAAGCCTCACCAGTCGTACTGTGGTGGCGATCCACAAATAAGACAAAATCAATTTAAACGAAAATTTGAAATTTTTTTTTGAACTTATCTTTCATTATACTCCACCACAACATAGGAGCTGCCACAAAGGAATCTCTTGTATTCTGCCATTACGTTAAAGTGTCCATATAAAAACTTTCCTTCATGTGGCCTCGAAACTCTACGGGGTTAATGCCACTATAATAATATTCGTTTTTGTATTGTATTTGGTTGGGATTTGTGAAGTTAAGAATAATACAATCAATCTTTCTTATTCATGCTTGTTCTTGTTTGTTTCTCGTCGTCTTTCACTTGTCTTTTGTAACATTTCGAAGCGACTTGATAATAGCGAACAATGAAGTTAGCTCTTTACCTTCAACCAGGCCCCTCAATCAGCTCATATCGAACCAATACAATAAATATTCAAATATTGATCGTATAAAGCAAATTTTATCAGTTTATTTACACTCAAGCGGTCAAAGGATGAACCATCACGGGTTAGTCTAAGGAATTTGAAAAGAAAGTTTAATTAATAAACGTTCGACTTGGGAATTTTTTTAGAGTCTTTATTAAATCAAGTCCAGACATACGCTGGAAATGTTACAAAAACACGGCAAATAGTCGAACTAAAAAAGAAAACATTGAAATATACGAGAACAGAATGTTATCAGTCATAAAATGTCGGAATTGAACCTACGAAATGAACAAATCGCGAGAGAAAAAGTTGAAAAAATGTTAAACACAAGTGAATATTAATTTAAAACAATAAATCAATTGAAAATTTTGATTTTTTTTAATCAGAATTGCCTTTGAACAGAGTGCCTAAAGTCGCTTCACAAACGCCTTGACTATCTTGAATTAGACTGGTGATGCTTCATATACAATACTGCCCATGATGGTGCAGTATTAGTCATACAAGCGTTTCAGCATCACCACTATCGCCCTGGATTCAAAATGATCGAAAATAAATCAATAAAAAAAAGTTTTGACGACTTTAAAAAAATTGATTGTAAATCAACATTTGAGAAGTTATTAGACGTTTAAATTCTTACACTTTTATAACATTTATTGTCTTCTCTGGTTATTTATGGCTCAAAAGTTGCCCGAAGGCTCTGCGCCTAAATGCCACCGTAGTGGAACAAGTCGTGCAGCCCCGATGGTGGCATTGGTTGGTGAAGTATGCCTATATGCAACTGTGAGCTTAGGAACGTAAAAAAAAGTTACAGATGAAATTTAGAAATAAAATTATTTTAAATGTCTGAAATTAATTTAAAAAAATAAATGTGAGAATGCAAAATGAAAATGAAAGGTGCGAATAAATGTATGCGAGTGCCTACCTAGGTACAGCACTAAACTCAAAGTTAAACTGATAAAGAAATATTTCCAGACGCGGTGGCAAAGATGACGACACATTTCAAAGGTTGCTCTTGATAAGTTCGCGCCAGAAGTAAATCAGAGAGCGTCTGTTAACACTAGGAAGTCATCCTTCCAAGAGCCTGTTGCTACTTCGGAAATAAAAAACTTTAGAACCTGAGAATGAACCAAAAATACTGATAAAAAAATTAAAAAAACAACGGTAACAAGGAGGTGAAAAAAAATCAGCAGCCACGGCAGCAGCAGCAGCAGCAGCAGCAGCAGCAGCAGCCACAACACAAAAACAGCACTAACAACTGAAAAGGCAAAAAACAGTAGTGATAATAGAAACACAAATAACGACAACAAAAACAAAAATAAGCAACATAAACTAGCAGTAACAACAAAAATTTAACACACCAAATTCATTTGAAGTGAATTTCATAGAGAGTACATCTAATCCTCCCCCCCTCCCCCTCCCCACCTTGCACAAACACCCTTTCCCCATCGCTACAAACCACGTGACCAGCCAATTTCACCCTTGAGTCTCCAAGGCTAATCCATTTGAGTTCCTTGGGGGTGGTCAGCTTGAGGACGTACCACTCCGAGGAGGGATCCTTGCTCCTGCCGTCGAAGGTCCACCCCCCATGCACCAAAAGACCTCTGTTGTCGTTCAAGGGCACTGTCCCGTGGTACTTCCTGGCCGAAGGAGCCTCTTTGCCCACCCCTCTCACCACAATCTCTCTTCTTTGAACCATGTTATCATTTTCACCTTTTTTTAGCGTTTCTTTTTTTCTAATCTTTTTGTCTGCTTTTTCTTTTTCTTCATTTCCTTTTCCTCTTAGAGCTTCGATGTTTTGACAAGATGACTGTGAAATGGATGCACGGAGGGCGAACGGCTGTGACTCACAAAACTGCTTGCTTCTGCCTCCCAGAACCACCAAGCACCTGCCTAGCAGGTTGCACGAGTGGCCTGATCTTGACTCTACCACTCTTTCCAGCCTTTTGTACCTGAATGCACCAGTGGCTGGGTTGCCTGTAAGGAGAAACACGCTTGAATGACGACGCTGTGTCTTCTGAAAACCTTCTCTACCCACCACCAAAATGCTGTGGTTCTCCAGGGAGGTGGCGGTGTGTGAAGAAAGACCAGATCCCTCGGGGAAGCCTCTGGTTCTGCAAGTAATCCACTGGCGAGTAGAAGAGTCAAACACCTTCACGTCGCTGCACCTTTTGCTACCGTTCCATCCGCCTATCAGCACCAACCACCTAGCTGCCATGACGACACAGGCGTGGTACGAGAGGGCAGGAGAGTGTGTGGTGGTGAGATTGGTCCATACTTGCGTTTCGAAAGAGAAGAGGTGGAGGTGGTTGAGGGGTGTTCTGCTGCCCACTTCTGCCACCCCTCCATGCACCAACAAACCCTCTTCCACCACTCCTCCCACGTGGTGACTCAAAAAAGGACCCCCTGGCGATAGAATTTGAAAACTCATTTCACCCACCTCGCTGTTCATTGCCGCAATGAAGCTCTAGAAAGTTCTAGAACTCCTGGTGGAACAATGAAGCTTATACACGCTTTATGACCTGCAGAGTCTGTGTGTGCTAAGTGTGATTTCAAATATAAAGTCAAGTGCCACTAAGCTGATGTGCCATGCAGCTAGAATAACCGTGGAACGCTTAGTTACTTTGATAATCATATAGTTTAGTTATATTCGAGAATAATATGACTTAATATTAATATTAAAATATTATATTATTAGATGGTACACATGCGTACGTTTCCGTCAATCAGTATTAAATTATTGCAAACTTTCGTAATGCAGTCTGTCAATAGGTCTTACGTCATTGAAACCTCTTCCAAAACAAAGACAATGCACTTTTTTCACTGGTTGACACCTATCGACAAAAGTTTTTTCAATACATCCTCAATCTTTCGATCCCTTCAAGTTCCTTGCCTTGGCAATTTCAAAATTGAATTTATTATTATTATTATTATTTATTTATTATTTATTTAACTATTATTATTATCACTGAAATTGGCATCGAAAACTTGAGAACTGGTTTTGCTGCTGTTTTTGTTCTTGTTTATGTTGTAGTTTTTGTTGTTTTTTTGTTGTTATTTTGTTGTTTTTTCTGCAACAAGTCTTAGTAGCAGAAGAGAGTTCCATTAGAGGAGGTACATTGGAGGAGGCTGTAGCTTTGACGTTTGAAGCAGGTGTGACCATGGTAACCGCAGCTATGAGACATTTTGTTTTTTCGAGGATTTCACCAAAAAAGAATAAAAGTTTGTTCATAGTTTTTATTAATTTCGAAAAATGTTTGAGGGTTGATTATATCGATCCAGACACACATTACTTCATGCAAAAGTAAAAAAAACGCACACACACACACACACACACACACACACACACACACACACACACACACACACACACACACACACACACACACACACACACACACACACACACACACACACACACACACACACACACACACACACACACACACACACACACACACACACACACACACACACACACACACACACACACACACACACACACACACACACACACACACACAATTACACATAAAATGCACTTTAGCCAGACTAAAAATAACACACGAACCCTCATAGCCACACAATCGACTGAATGCCATGGGTGTTGCAACAATGACACTGTGAAGCTTGCATGCGCGCTCGTGTGTGGAGCACCTTCTTGCACACACATACCCGCCCATTCCTTCACACACACGCACACACATATCCGCCCATACTTTCACACACACACACGCAAACACCAGCTGAACAATGGCGCTGGGCAAGAGAGGGGAGATTACAAAGTAATGAAGGTAAGTCGAATAGACCTCACCAAAAGACGGGAAGTTAGGCTCGGAAGGCAGCAAGTAGCCATTGGACATGCGTGCTACTGACCATTATGCTCACTTCGAAAACATCAGAAAGAGTTTGAGTCTTTGAGAATCATAACGATAACCGAGGGCGGTTGAATGACTTTCACGGTTGGTTGCTTCGAAGGGTAGTCATGCTGAAAGACCTCTCTGACATCAACCAAGACATCCAATACCCAACAATCAATCCACAAGTCTCCAAAAGTTAGTGCAACTCCTCCTCTCATCTCCCAATGTTGTCTTCTCTTCCACCCGTCTCCATCATTCCTCCTTCTTATTCATTCTTTGTTTCTTTTTCTGTTTTATTTTTTTCCATTGTTTTTCAAATATTTTTTTTCTTTTCTTTTTTTCCACTCTTACTTCAGTCTTTCATTCATTCACACTTCAAATTCATTCAATACCTTTACTAGAATTTTTCATCAAGCTCACAATTTCAAATTCTCTGAATCTCTGAGAAACATTATTTCCAATAAATTCCTTATTTTCATTCTTTTTATTTTTATTTATTTATTTTATTTATTTTTTTCATTTTTATTTTATTAATTTTTATTATTATTATTATTTTTATTTTATTCATTCTTTTATTTTTTATTTTCATTTTATTCATTCTTTTTGAAACTTCAATTTTTTTTTTTATAATTTATAAATTTTTGAAATTAATTTTTAATTTTTTATAATACAACGTAAAAACATGTTTGGTTTTACTCAAGTGGCGTAGGACTTGAGGTCTTCAGAACCACCAAACTAATTAAATTTGCACTAAAACCATCCTGAAAACCAGATCAACAATCAGATTTCTAATCCTACTGAAAACCCCACCTAAAACTATAATAAAAAAACTTTTGGAAACGCAAAAAATATTTTAAAAACTTGAACATTTTTAAGGAAAAGTTGTGAAATCTTTCGAGGTACTTGTGGGTGTGCTTGAACATTCATCTCTCACAGAAGTATCCAGTGCGACTTCTAAGATTATCACGATACAGCACGAGACACAACGTTCTTCAGAGCGCTTCTCACAAATAACCACAGTCACCACAAATAACCACAAGTCACCACAAAAAACCACAAGTCACCACAAATAACCACAAGTCACCACAAATAACCACAAGTCACCACAAATAACCACAAGTCACCACAAATAACCACAAGTCACCACAAATAACCACAAGTCACCACAAATAACCGCAAGCCACCACAACACTGCAAAATTCCTCTATGTAACTTCCACGCCGATGACCGTGCTTATAAGGAGTGCCATGCTTGAGTGGTGTCCACTCATGCATGGCTCAGAAGCCATCATGCATGTCTTTTCTTTTTTCTCGCCATGAGTGATTAAGGTTGTGGGTGTGTGCTTGTCTGCGTGTGTTTGTGTGAGTGTATGTGTCCTTTGCCTTCTTATTTGTCTACCCGGTGTGTCATTATTGGCGACAACATATGCCCAACAATGCTTCTTTGTCTCCTTCGAGGATGCAATTTTTTGCGCTCTTTTTCTTTGTTCTTTTAGTCTCATCCAATCACTTTGCACGTAAACACCTATTACTATTTATAACTAAAATTACTTTCGTCTTCTTCTTTCTGTTTTTTTTTATTTTTTTAACTTTTTTTTCACTCCTCCTTCCATTTTTTATTCTATTTATTTTTAATAGTATAATTAATAATATTATATAATAATTAAGCAATTAATTGAACAAAATAAAAAGTTGATTCTACACCATTTTCCCAAACTTTGGCGAGAATCTTACACCCTACCCAGCTGTTTGATATAGCTCTTCTGCTTTTACCCTTCCACCTTTCCAGTACCTTTTCTCAATCCGTCTCTATTCATGTTTGACATAACGCTATTGGTGCTCATACCACTCATGAGACAGCTTATCCAAAGAGTTCCACTCACTTCTTCGAACTTAAAATTTGAAGAAAATGACTTCATAACCAATAGAAATACCCTAATCACAAAAACGCTTCACCATCAAAATCCCATCATCACCAAACCTCTCCCACAACCCCACCACTAGTACAACCCCACCACTAGTACAACCCCACCACTAGTACAACCCCACCACTATTACAACCCCACCGCCACAGCCAACCCAGGGGTGAATCAGTTGGGTGGCAAGTTTGTGAATGGAAGGCCACTGCCCGACTCGACGAGGCAGAAGATAGTGCAGATGGCGCAGGAAGGGGTGAGACCATGTGAGATCTCCAGAAGGATGAAAGTGTCCCATGGCTGTGTTAGCAAGATCCTCGGAAGGTGTGGTGTGGTGCGGTATGGTGTTAGGTCAGGTAGAGTGGTGTGGTGTTGGGTAGGAAGGTGTGGAGTGGTGTAGTATGGTATAGGGTTGGGTTTGTCTAGTGTGGTATAGTAGGGTTTGGTGTGTCAGCAAAATGGAAAGACCAGTCACCATCACATCTCCACAACTACACTTTCACCACACACAAAACCACCCCAACAACCTCCCCACAAGCACTCCCGCAAAACCTTCCCAACCTCAGGTTCTTCGACACAGGCTCGATCAGGCCTGGCTTGATAGGAGGCTCAAAGCCTAAGGTGGCCACGATGTCGGTGGTGGAGAGGATCTTCAAGTACAAGACGGAGACGCCCACCCTCTTCGCCTGGGAGATCAGGGAGAAACTGTTGACTGAGGGCATCTGTAGTCCCGAGAGTGCTCCCTCCGTCAGCTCCATTAACCGGTCGTTGGGGGGTTGGTTGGTGGTGGAAGTTATTTTGGTGGAATTTTTAGTGTGTCTTTCAACAGGTAGTGGTGAAGTTGTTGTAGGGTTGTTGGTGTAAGGTTTTGAGAGAGATATCTTGATGAAGGGTTTTGAGGGAGATACCTTGATGGGAAGATATTTTGGTGAGAATATTCTTTGGTATTGGGTTGTAGTGGATTTCTCTGCGAAGTTTTCTGGTGGGATAGTTTCTTGTGGAAGGTTTTTGAAGAAAGCGTTTAAGCCCTGAAGGCTTTTGAGAGTTTTTGGTGACTGGCGTTTGTGATGGTTGTTTCTGGTGGTGGTTGTTGTTTAATGTTTGTACAAGTTGGTGCTTTATAAGATGCTGGTTGCGACTAGGTCCTAGTCAAAGTGGTAGAAGGGATCGTGAACAATGACCTTTTGTGTGGCAAAGGTGTAACGGTAATGCTGGCGTATTGAAGAGACCATCAAATGTTAGAGTGGCGTTTTAGAAGAGGCAGAAATGAATTTTTCCGATTGTATCGGTGAGCTATGTCAATTCTATAGAATTTCAAAATAAATTAACATAATACCTGTTTTTGCCTCAGAATTGTCAGAAAAAACGTCGAAAAGGTCAGTGAGGGCTTTGAGAGAAGGAAGAAGAAACACTCTTTTGACAACGAGGATGAAAATGACAACTACAACACTTTCAACAACGTCATCAGTAACAACACCCTCAACCTCAACAACAACATCATTAACCAAAACCTTAACAACAACATCAGCAACAATACCAACAACAACCTCAACAACAACAACATAAACAACAACATCAACAACAACATCAACAACAACATCAACAATCCTTCAACATTCTTCAACCTCAACATCGACCATAACGACCTTCTCTCGATCTACACACAAATCACTAAGACCCTTCAAAACACGCAGGTTCTTAATTAAAGTCAATATAGGCTCATCATACATAATCTTCTCTAATCTAATCTCTTATAAATCATTATAACAAAAAATAATAATAATAACTATGTTTAACGAAAAACTGTCCTTATGGCAAGATTCTCATTAGGAAGAAAGTTAAATAAGAATGAATTTGCATCATTCTTCAAAGAAGGTCATTATCCTCAATACAATACAATACAATACAATACAATACAATACAAAACAATACAATACAATACAATACAATACAACACAATACAATACAATACAATACAATACAATACAATACAATACAATACAATACAATACAATACAATACAATACAATACAATACAATACAATACAATACAATACAATACAATACAATACAATACAATACAATACAATACAATACAATACAATACAATACAATACAATACAATACAATACAATACAATACAATACAATACAATACAATACAATACAATACAATACAATACAATACAATACAATACAAAAACGAATATTATTATAGTGGCATTAACCCCGTAGAGTTTCGAGGCCACAATACAATACAATATAATACAATACAATACAATACAATAAAATACAATACAATACAATACAATACAATACAATACAATACAATGCAATGCAATGCAATACAATACAATACAATACAATGCAATGCAATGCAATACAATACAATACAATACAATACAATACAATACAATACAATACAATACAATACAATACAATACAATACAATACAATACAATACAATACAATACAATACAATAAAATACAATACAATACAATACAATACAATACAATGCAATGCAATAAAATACAATACAATACAATACAAACACGAATATTATCATGGTGGCATTAACACGAAGAGCTTTGAGGCCACTATTTGTCTCAATCACTGAACGGGGGCGCCTCAGTTGCTGGCCTTGCCCTTTACATAATTATTATTGTTATTATTATTTTTATTTTTTTACTATTATTTTTGAAATTTATCACTTTATATATTTTTTCAATATTTTATTATTATTATTATTTATTTTTTATTATTGACACAGGAAGTATTGAAAGATGAGAACAACAATTCGATTGAAAGCGCTGATGTTCTCAAAAACTTCAACACACTACCAAGCAACAACAACATCATCAACAACAACAACAACAACCTCACGAACATCTTCAACAATGGTCTTAACGCCGTTGAGAACAATGACAACGCAACAAATAACAATTTGAATAATGCCTTCAGTAGCACCATTAACAAAAGCTTGATAGATCTAAGCTGCCACAACAATAACATCAAAAACAATAACAGCGACAACAACAATAACAATAACATTAACAATAACAATAACATTAACAATAACAATAATAACAACAACAATAACAATAATAACAACAACAATAACAATAATAACAACAACAGTATCAATAATCTTAACAATATAGCAAACGGAAAGGGCAACTTGAGCAGGAGCCTCAGGAACGACAACAACAAACTCAACAACATCATCCTCAGCAATATCCTCAACAACAATAACATTAACTACTTCAACACTAGTAGTAACATAAACACTACAAACCTCAACAACGCCTACAACAACACCAACATCAAAATCAACACCAACTTCATTAACAACATCAGCAACAACAACAACAACAACAGCAACAACAACAGTAACACGTCGATACTGCAAACAGACGATTTAGAGGTGGACTCAGGTCCAAAAAGTTTTTTAGAAAAGATTAATTGCATACACCTTCTTACCTCTGAGGCCTCCCTTAAGACCACTGCATCGTCGTCCCAAGACGCACCGGGCCCACCAACGCACAGCGGTTTAGGACTCCCTCTCATCTCTACCTCTCTTGATCCTCTGGTGCAACACACACCCCCTCAAGACACTGCCACCAGTTTTCCATCCTGGCTGCCCGAGCTGACCCCTATCAACACGGCACACCTCTTCGATGCTCTTGTTGACAAGCCACACGGAAACACCGTCCCATACAGCCCCCCTCATGGTGGGTGAATGGATGGATGGTTGATGAACGGGTGATGAATGGATGGGTGGTTGATGGATAGTTGGGTGGATAAGTAGTTGTATAGATGCGTAAATAAATGAATGGATAGATGAATGGGTAGAAATCCGGATAAAAGTATGAACAAAAGAAGGAAAGGTCATTAGAAGGAGAGGGAAATAAATTGACGGATGGTCAATAAGTTACTTGACGGATGAATGGTTAGCGGACTTTGTTTTAAAATGAATTAACAAATGTCTGTTACGAATGCATGAACGAATGAATTCTGAAATGAATTATTATACTTCACAAGTAAAAGAGGATGTGGAGGTGGATGAGTATCTGATGAGTGCATGGAAGAGTTGTCATGGGTTGTGAGAGTGGTGTTGTTAATGCTGGAGAGACACCCCACAGAGGTGACACCCTTGCCCTTCCTTCCAGACACACCATGCAACTTCCCTGAACTGCAAGACCATTCTCTTCCGCTGCAACAACAACAACAACAACAACCACAACCACAACAACAGTCAATGCAACAAATACCAATACAGCAACACTTGTTGCAACAACAACTGATACAACAACAACAACAAATCACGCAACAACAACAACAACATCCTTTTATAAAACACCAGCTTCAACTGCAACTACAACAGCCATACCAACCTCTTCCACAAATGCTCCCACTAACGCAAAATTTCCAAATTAACCAAAACGTTGCATCATTATCACAACAAAAACAACCAACGCAACAACAACCAACACAACAACAACCAACACAACAGCAACTAACACAACAACAACCAACACAACAACAACAACCGACACAACAACAAAAAATACAACAGCAACAACTGCAACAACAAAAATTACAACAAAACAAAAGCAATCTCTTACAACTACTCAAACAACAAATATTCATCAATCTGTCCAATCAAAAGGACAACATTTTAAACAAAAACAGCAATAATAATAATAACAATACAAATAATAATAATAATAACGAACAAAATAATAACATTAATAACAACAATACTGGAACTTATAGTAACAACAACAACAACAACAACAACAACAACAACAACAACAACAACAACAACAACAACAACAACAACAACAACAACAACATAAGCAAAGACGCCAAATCTATGGATTCCTACAACAAAAACAACAACAACAACATCAACCGTCCTCTTGTGTGCGTTTCAACTAATGTGCAGATCACTTACAACGACACACTCATTCACAATAAGTTTATCATAAACAACAACATTAATAACATTAATAACAATAACAAAAACAACAACAACGCTAACAACAATAGTAGTAACAATAATATCAACAACCTCAACCACAACAACAACATTTACCATAGTGAGCTGCTGTCATCCATCACTAACAACACCGCGCAGCAAAACGATCTACTGAACAAGCTGATTCTCATGAAAAATCAAAACATAAACAATAACAACAATAACAACAAAAATAATATTGTTAATAATAAAACCAATATTGTGAGTAATTCTTCAAATAATTTAAATTTAAATAAAATATCAAGCATTGACCTCATTAACTCCACCAATCAGCTGCTGCTAATGCCTTCGCCGCTGACCCACATTTCGACACAATCTCTCCAGAGTAACCAAAATAAAAGTATTATTAACAACAACATCAACAATTCCACCAACCTCAACAACAACATAGTTAACAACAACAGAATTCTTAATCTGCATTCCAATATTATCAACAAAGACATCAAATATGACACCAGTGTGAAAAATAACAGTATCAAAAAGGAGATCTTCACGCAAGAAAACAAAAACAACAAACAGCAAAACAATAACAACATCATCAACAACAACAGCAGCAGCAACGAAAACAACAACAGAAATAGCAACAGCAACAAGATTAATATAAAAAATCATTATACTATTCTAACCAATAACGAAATCAACAACATTTCCATCAATATCAACAACAGCAGCAGCAGCAACAACAACAACAACAGCGCCGATAACGACAGTATTAAAGGAAACACACTTGACTTAGATTATTTCATAGACTTAAGTAACAAAAACGACAACAGGAATACTGGCAACAACAACAGTCACAGTAACAATAACAACAACCTCAACCTCAACAGCAGCAACAACAACCACAACAACAAAAACTTTCTTAAAGGAAGAGAAGTTGACGGGGATGAAGGGATGGAGAAGGCGGCTGAGAGGGATTATGACGCCACAGGCCTGGCAGAGCTCAAGTGTCCCAGCTACAGTTCTTTGTATCAGCAAGGAGCCCTCGCAGGTTGCTGTTGTGTTTGTTGTTGCTGTTGTGTTTGTTGTTGCTGTTGTGTTTGTTGTTGCTGTTGTGTTTGTTGTTGCTGCTGTTATAAAAAGTATAATAATAATAATTTTTTTTATTTTTATTACTTATTCTATTTTTTTTTCGTACCAACATGACTATAGTGGTGGTACTTACACAAAAGAGCGTCCAAGCCACACTAACGTGGCATTGAGTTTTTACTTGAGTTGTTCTTCACAACTCAAAGCTGATTTTAGCCAGGAATTGAACCCTGAGCTTTAGGGTTACCACTGCAGCCTCTCTCGCCAACCACTGAACCATTAGCGACGGACAATTATCGTGCCAGCTCTCGTCTTTTTCCTTCTTATACAATTCTTATATAATTCTTTTATTCTGGATACATTTGATCGCTTTTGGAACTTCAACTTTGTATAGCGCCTAACAACGGTCACCATCACTCACGAGCAGGATTCAACGACCACACACCCGTCTCTTCGTTCCAGTACGACCCTTCGTGGACATTGGGCCTGCAAAACTACAGTTGGTAATTTCTAATGACATTTAATAGCATATTTGAGTTTAGTAGGATCAAAAAATGACCATACACCTTTTGATTGCTTCTTCAGACAGATTCGCAATGACGGACGACTTGCTCACTACCGCCATCGATGAGAGCTCACAAGATGGCGAACATGTGATGGAGACTAAACCAATGGAAAAATGAATTTGTTCGATTTTTTTAGTTTTTAGGACATTGGAAGTGTGGAGTAGTTTTGAAGACAATACAAAATGGCATTACGTGGTAGGTATTAGACAAGGAGTGTAGTTTAGCTTGAATTTAGTCTAAAAGATAACATCATTTTTTTACTTTGTTTTTTTGTTCTAACCTAATTAAATTGTTTATATAGCGCTGTTTACACACTTTTCAAGAGCGCTCTGCTAAGAACTGTTTAAACGACAAAGTTTAAAGGGCTTAACGAAATGAAAGTAAAGAAGTAATAGAGGTGAGATTGGGGGGAAGAGAGGTCCATAGAAAGTGCAGGTTTAGCATAAGTACTATTGAAAGGTATCCTGAAAAAATTAGAATAAGTAGAAGATCTCGGTCCTTTACGAAGAGGCAACTTAAAAAGGTCAGCTAAATAGTTAAGTGAGCGCTTATTTTTAATTTTAAACAAGAGAGTGCAGATTTTGAAAACTGGTCTTTTTTTAAGAGGCAACCAGTGTAGAGATAAGGGTAGGAGTTAGACGAGAGAATTTATGAGTGCCAGAAACTAAGCGGGCAGCGCTATTAAGAGCTTTGGCGAGAGGGTGTAGCGTGGTCTCTAGGAGTTCATAGTATAAAGAGTTACAATAGTCAAAGCGAGACAAGATAAGCGAAGGAGCTAGTAGTTTGAGGGTTGGATTGTCTAGAAAAAGTTTCAGTTGCTTGATACGGCAAAGATGAAAAAAGATGATTTAGCTACAGATTTTATTTGTGGTACGAGAGAAAGTGAAGAATCAAAGGTGAAACCTAAAACATGGATGGTGAAAGAGAAAGCGAATGAAAGGTTTGATGAAATATCAATTGAGGAAAGAGATTCAATAAGTCGAGAAGAATTTATATAGACTCTATAGAGGCAAATCCAGACAAACGCTGGAAATGGCACAAAAAATGGTGAACAATCAAAATGAAAGAAAAAAAATTAAAATCAACATTAACTGACTTACTGAAATATATGAGATCAAATTTCGAGGGATTGAGTTCGAGAAACTTAGAATCACTCCAAGAGATTATTTCACCAATATAAGAGAAAGTTTTAGAAATAGTAGAAAATAATTCATATTTAGGAAATGAAGTAAGAATGTAAGAGTCGTCAGCATAACGTTGACTTTAAAGCAAACATGATGAAAAAATTCTTGGGAGTTCAGAAGAATGAAGAATGAAAAGAAAGGCGAGAAGAGAAGTCTTTGTAGGGAGAACAGTATCAAGACTTCCAAGAAGAGAATCAATGAAAGCTGTTAAAGAAAGATTGGAATCAGAAAAAGAAAAAAAATCAAAAAAAGACTGAAAAAAGAATTTATGACTAAATCTTCATTTTTTCAATAAACTTGTTTAAAAGAAGTTTTTTCAAATCAATCCCAAGCCTTTTAAATTTTACAATAAACAATGAATAAAAATTATTGTAAAATTTAAAAAAATAAAAATGAATTATTACTATTCAAAAAAATTGTTTTCGATAAATTTTAAATTCCTAGTTTTTCTAAATAAATTAACTTTTAAAATTTTATCTTTTAATAACCGATTTTGTTCGTAGCTTAAAGCCAGATTATATATTTTCAATTTATGTATAGCCTACTCAATAGTATTTCATAACAAATGTTTTTGATGATACATCTTTCAGTTAATAAAACGCAAACAAAAATTGTTGTTTAGGTCCCAAGCAATATGGATGATCGTCATTTGGGTATTCTCTCATTTAAATCTTTGCAATTTATTCAAATTAAGATTACATAACTATTATTATTTTTAATGTTAACATGGATTTTTTTTCAAATCAACGAAAAGTAAAATGCGTAATTTAAAAAACTTCAACGTTCATTAATTGATTAACTCTACCTCTAGGCACAAGCTCTTTAATCATTATTAGAAAGTTCAATTCAAAAATTTATTCCAAATACTTGGTAAAACTTGGAAGCACAAAGCAAAAATGGCTAACTAAAGGTTGCAACAAACCTTGATGACAGACGTGTGTAGGGTGTGTCGGAGTGAGGGCAGTTTTGACAAGCCTCTCTTCCACCCCTGCATCTGCACAGGCAGCATCAAGTTTATCCACCAGGACTGGTTGGTGCCTTGCGAGCCACTGAGCCTTCTTTTAAAATAAACTTGATATTTAACTTTCGAATCAAGATTTAATGTTTCTGAAATATCTCTCAACATATTATTCTAGAATATCCATTTTTTAACCAAATAAAATAGACTAAATAATTAATTATATCAAATTACTGAAATACCATGCCATTCAGCCTGGTGCAGTGGCTGAACTATAGCAAGAAGGAGTATTGTGAGTTGTGCAAACACAAATATGTCTTCACCCCCAGTCAGTGATGGTGATGATGGTGATGATGGTGATGATGGTGATGATGATGATGATGATGATGATGATAGTAATGGTGATAATAACAATGATAACTATGATACTGGTAACAATGACAACGATAATGGCAATGACGTAATTGTTTGCAGTATATGCAGCGGACATGCCCAAGAGACTGCCTTTGATGGACATCCTGGTGGGACTGCTGCGCAGTGTTCTCAAGGCCGTCAGGTGCTTGTTGAGGCTGTTGCTGTTATTGTTGTTGCTGTTAGATGGATGTTGTTTTTGTTTGATGGCTGTTGTTGTTTGGTGGATGGTGGGGTTGTTGTCTGTTTATATGTTGTTGTGGATGTTGTATTTGTTGTATTAGTATGTATTGTTGTGGTAATTTTCATAATTATTAAATTGTTTTTTAATTTGATGGGGTTCAACAATGATATTGGCTAGTAACTAACGAAACTAATTAATCAGTAATAAGCAATATTAACAACAATAATCATTTTCACTTTTACGATACCAATATTGGTAACAACTTAAAAGTAAAAGTAAAAAATAATAATAACAATTACCACCCCCCTAGAGGGTGGCTGCACTACACGTTGGTGGCGGTGGCGTGGCTGGGACTGGTGCCTCTGGCTGCTTGTGAGTCCTCCTGTGACGTATCATCGTCGTCGTCATCATCATCGTCGTCATCATCATCGTCGTCATCATCATCGTCGTCATCATCATCATCATCATCATCATCATCATCATCATCATCATCACCACCACCACAGGCAGGATGTATAGATGCTTCTTGACTGGTACAGTCAGCTCCTTCCTCACCTTCCCTCTCGACTTCTTCTCCACGTGCGCTTTTGTGATCGTTGTTGTTGTTGCTTCTCACGTCGTTGTTGTTTTGTTTTGGTTTCTGTTTTGTTGTTGTTTTATGGATGGTTGTCGTTTGTTATTTTTTTTAATTCTTTCATGAATTTTGTGTTGTATCTTTGTTGCTGATGTCTGTTTTGTTTGTTAAGTGCTTGTTGATTGCCACTCCCCACCCACTGAAACAAACAAAAACACCGACTTAATAAAAAACCACTCATCCAATAAAAAAAACGCTCTCACGGAAACACACCCATCAAACAAACACCCACCCATCAAACAAACACCCACCCATCAAACAAACACCCCACCCATCAAACAAACACCCCACCCATCAAACAAACACCCCACCCATCAAACAAACACCCCACCCATCAAACAAACACCCCACCCATCAAACACCCCACTTATTAAACAAACACCCACCCAACAAACATTCCATTAAAACAACCATACACTTCCACCAACAAACACCCAACATAAAAAAACCCCACCCCATCAAACACTGTACCAACCCACCCCCAGAGAGAACCTCATATCTGACTGTTTCCAGGGTTGTTTCATAATGTCGTGCACCTTATGCACCTTCATCTCCCTGGTGTGGCTGAGGGCACAGATCGTGCAGGGGGGCAATGGCCTGGAATGGCTGGTGCCCGAGGCGCCTGAGGAGGCGGAGCATGGAGGCATGGAGTGGGAGGACGTAGGCCCTGAAGATGAAGAGCCTGTGGAAGTGGTAGGTGGGGGTTGTTTGGAGGTTTGAGGGCTTGTGTGTGTGTGTGTGTGTGTGTGTGTGTGTGTGTGTGTGTGTGTGTGTGTATGTGTGTGTGTGTGTGTGTGTGTGTGTGTGTGTGTGTGTGTGTGTGTGTGTGTGTGTGTGTGTGTGTGTGTGTGTGTGTGTGTGTGTGTGTGTGTGTGTGTGTGTGTGTGTGTGTGTGTGTGTGTGTGTGTGTGTGTGTGTGTGTGTGTGTGTGTGTGTGTGTGTGTGTGTGTGTGTGTGTGTGTGTGTGTGTGTGTGTGTGTGTGTGTGTGTGTGTGTGTGTGTGTGTGTGTGTGTGTGTGTGTGTGTGTGTGTGTGTGTGTGTGTGTGTGTGTGTGTGTGTGTGTGTGTGTGCGTTTGTCATAATTATTGGCATTGTCATTCACATCACCGTCATCATCATCATTGTCATCGTCATCTGCATCATCATCATCATCATCACCACCACCCCTCAAGCAGCAGGAAGGCATCAACAACAACCAAGGTGAGGTGTCCTTGAAGTAACAACACTGTTGCAACCACAAACAACAATAAATACAGCAACAACAACAACCTCAACGACAAAAACAACACAACATCAAGAAGCAATGTTCATCATACGAATCCCATGCATCGAGTTACTATGGTAACTTCATTTACAACAACAACGCCATTCAAGCAACTATATCCTCCTCCTCTTCTCTATTTTCTCTTCTTCTTCTTCTTCTCTTTTTTTTATATTTTTTTTATATTTTTTATTTTCTTTTTCTTCCAGATGAAAACAACAGGAACCCTATTGAATGGGAAAGAGCAGTGGACGAACTGACGTGGGAAAGGGTGAGAAGGATGATGATGATGATGATGATGATGATGATGATGATGATGATGATGATGATGATGATGATGATGATGATGATGATGATGATGATGATGATGATGATGATGATGATGATGATGATGATGATAATGGTGATGATGATGATGATGATGATGATGATGATGATGATGATGATGATGATGATGATGATGATGATGATGATGATGATGATGATAATGGTGATGATGATAAGGAGGAGGAGGAGGAAGAGCTTTCAATAAAATGATTGTTAAGCCAATGAGTGTTCCATGTCAACACCACTTCCCTTCCAGCTCCTTGGCTTGGACGGCTCATTAGTCTTCTTGGTGGGTTCACTCATTCATTTTCTGCCTTCCATCAACTATCTTTCTCAATCTAATCTAATCAACATGTTTTTATAGCGCTGATTGAACGCTCTTCAAGAGGGTTTTGTTAAGAATTGTGCGGACAATAAGATTTGAAGCTTTTTACGGAAATTTATTAGAAAAGAGGAAGAAATGAAATGAAAAAAAAAAGAAGAGTTTTCTAGGATGGGACCTTAGTTGGAAGATGTGGACCCTTCATTAACAGTTCCATAAAAAAGCGATAATGAGAGAAGACCTGAGTTTCTTGCGACTTGTTGACTTAATGGCGTCTATTGGGTATTGAGTAAAAGATTAACTTTTGGAGTTCAAAAATGCACATTTAAATATTTAATCTCTGTTTTCAGAGTAACCAGTGTAGAGATAAACGGGCAGGAGCATGATGTGATAAGAACTAGCACGGTTTTTGATAGTATATTCCATGACTAACAAGACGAGGAAAATGAGCGAAGAAACATTTTTTTGCGAAAAATTCCACAAAATGTGTCTTTAAAGTTAGCGAAAGTTAGATGTTTGGGTGCAAAATGTTGTTGTGAAGGGGCAACTTGGAAGGAGGTTTGACGGTTTGGACTAAGAAGAAGTAATCTACACCTCTCCACTTTGCAACAAAACAGCCCTTCACACGCTGCTGAAATAGAATCACCATCTATCTATTCATTCCTTCATTCATTTATCTTCTTATCCACCCATCCATCCATCTCCTTATCCATCCATCCATCTATTTATCCATTCGTTTATTCGCTTACACTTCCATTGATTCATTCACTTTTTCTCCCATTCATTTATTTTTCTTTTTATTCAGTCATCCATCCATCCGTCCCTTCATCTAACCATCCATCCATCCATCCATCCATCCATTCAGGAACATGTGTTTTGGGTGGTGTCGTTGGATGCTCTCTTCATTCTCGTCTTCGGTGACTCACCATTTGAACCACTCCTCTCTCTTCAACCACATGCACCAATCAATCCATCATCATCACATCTCTCACCACCGCATCCATTACCACCGTTCAACCTCAAAAACTTCCTGAAATACCAACATTACTTTTTGAAGCTTCACAACCACCACCATACAATAACACAATCACCACCATACACTCACACAATCACCACCATACACTCACACAACCACCACCATACACTCACACAACCACCACCACCATTATCACCACAGCCTTTCTTCCTTATCACGTGGGAAGTTTCCTTTTAAACATCTTCAACGCCAAGGACGTAGTGGGTGTTTCGAAACTTCAAAACAATTTTATTTTATTTATTCATTGCTAAATGTCTTTTCTTCCATTTATACCACTATAGCTACAACATCACCACAACAACAAAACTACTACAACAATACCACTACAACAATCAAAACACTCTCACAACAACAGCACCACCACCAACACCACGAAAACAACACCATAACAACAACACCTTAACAACAACACCACCATCACAACGAAAACACCATTATTAAAACACCACCAACACCACTATAACAACAACACCCCCATAACAACAAGAACACCACCACAACAACACCACCACCATCACAACAAGAACGCCACCATCCTAACAAGAACACCACCATAACAACACCGCCACCATCCTAACAAGAACACCACCATAACAACACCGCCACCATCACAACAAGAACGCCACCATAATAACACCACCACCGCCAGCTAATAGCCACCCAGTTCGAGGGAATCGTGTGCACCTTGGTGGGCTACCTGGTGGTTTGTGTGCTCCTCTACCTTCTCTTCTTCACCACCAACCACCTCACCATGCCTCAGTCGGTGTCGAGATCGTCGTCGTTGTTGTTGTTGGTGTAGTTGTTGTTTTTGTTGGTGTTGCTGTTTTAGTTGTTGTTAATCTTTCAATTCTTGTTATTTTTATTGTTGTTATTATCATCCTGGTTTTCGCTGGTGTTGATGTCTTGACTACCAACAACAACAATAGCAACAGTAGTACTCCTTCTAATAACAGTAACGACAACGATATGCACCCACCACTGCAGGACAAAGAAGGTGTTTGGGCTGTGTTACGTGGTAGTGAAGGTGTTCCTACTGGCCTCGATGGAACTGGGTCTCTTCCCGCTCGCCTGTGGATGGTGGCTCGATATTTGTTCTTTGGTGGGTGGTGGTGGTGGTGGTGGTGGTGGTGGTGGTGGTGGTGGTGGTGGTGGTGGTGGTGGTGGTGGTGGTGGTGGTGGTGGTGGTGGTGGTGGTGGTGGTGGTGGTGGTGGTGGTGGTGGTGGTGGTGGTGGTGGTGGTGGTAGTGGTGGTGGTAGTGGTGGTGGTGGTGGTGGTGGTGGTGGTGGTGGTGGTGGTGGTGGTGGTGGTGGTGGTGGTGGTGGTGGTAGTGGTGGTGGTAGTGGTGATGATGGTGGTGGGATGGGGAGGAGAAGTATGGTGGTGGTGTGATGGGGAGGAGAAGCGTAGGGGTGGGTGAGTTTAGTGTCAGAGGGAGGGTTGTAAAGAGGAGGAGGGAGATAATGGCGTTGGTAAGTGTGATGGTGATGATGACCTTACTTTTCTCCACCAACATATCTCATCTCATCATTCTTCACCACCACCTTCCACCATCACCATCCTCTTTCACCACCTTCACCACTTCCAACCACCACCCCTTTACCACCTCCCCTTCAGAGCATGTTCGATGCCACCTTCAAGGACCGCAAAGCCAGTTTCGATATTAATCCATTCACATCGGTCTTCATCCACTGGCTGGTGCGTGCATGCATGTGTGCATGGATTTATGAATGGATGCGTGCATGTATGTGTGCTTTTATGCGTTCACAAATGCGTGCATGCATGTATGCGTGCGTAAATAAATAAATGTCTGCATGAATGGATAAATTAATTTAAGTATTGAATAAAATTAAAAAAAAAAAATGTTAATTTAATAAATTTTTTTTTTAAATTTCAAAAATGCAATAAAATAAAATAAACTGACGTTTAGACGCACCGCAACACGCAGGTGGGCATGGTGTACATATTCTACTTCGCGTCCTTCATCATCCTCCTGAAAGAGGTCATGAGGCCTGGAGTCTTGTGGTTCATCAGAAACCTCAACGACCCTGACTTCAACCCCGTCAAAGAGGTCTCGCTCTCTGGCCGCTAGGGCTTTTAGTAGTAGTGGTTGTAGTGGTTGTGATGGTTGTAGTGGTTGTGGTTGTAGTGGTTGTAGTGGTTGTGGTGGTTGTAGTGGTTGTGGTGGTTGTAGTGGTTGTGGTGGGTGTAGTGATAGTAGTCGTAGGCTACCTCAACCATTGAAACCTCATTTTATTCACCACCACCAGCCGTACCACAACCATCACAAGCCAATCTTGTCCACTTCAAACCACACCACATCATCACCATCACCACAAAGCACAAGACACCAACATCCCAACCCAACAGCCAAAAACCAACGCCACGCTACCGTAAGCCACACCACCACCACAAACCACACCACTGCTATAAACTACGCCACCATAAGCCACGCCACCACAACCACTCAACAGATGATCAACATGCCGGTGTACAGGCACATCAGGCGGTTTTTGGCCTCCTTGGTCGTTTTCGGTTCCATCGTCATCATCATGCTCAAGCTGCCCATCCTCTTCATCCAACGCACCTTCCCCCATTTCCTTCCCTTCCACGTTACTGGGTCTGTGAAGCTTTGGAGTGTTTTTTTTTTTGGGCTGGAAGGATTAGGAGGTGGTTTGTGGGTTGAGAAGTTTGAGACCTTGTGATTTTGTGGGTTTTGGGGGTATTTTGGTTTTGGGTGATTTTGGAGGGTTTTGTGGGGTTGGACGTTGGTGATAGAGGTAGTCTATCCACCCACCCATTCACCCACTCACCCATCCACCCACTCACCCACCCACTCACCCATCCACTCACTCATCCACCCACTCACCCATCCACCCACCTCCTCAGGTCTGAAACGCTGGTGAATGAGTTGTCGTTGGAACTGCTCCTCTTGCACATTATCCTGCCTGGTACGTTCTGTCTTTCCAAATCGCCTTACTTGCCTGCCTTTTTGCTCCGAAAATTAAAATTTAAAAATTTTATTTTTTTTTTATTATTCTCCCTTGTGGCCTTCTCAACCACCCACCGAACTGGCTTTCAAGCTTCCAAACGCCACTCTAATAACAATTTCTTCTTTTTTTTTTAAATATTAATTTCATCACAAACAAACATCATCTTCACCATAATTCTCACCACCGCAACATCCACCATCTTCACCATCGTTCTTACCACCACCAACAGCCTACCATCACCAACAGCCTACTGTCATTCATACACCCATCTTCACCTTCACCACCATCTCTCTATGGACTCTTCAAGACACCTTTCCACTTCTACTATTAACCTAACCGTCAAATTTTCTATCCCAACTATCATCATTTTCACAATCATCATCATCATCACCATCATCATCATCATCATCATCATCATCATCATCACCATCATCATCATAATCATCATCATCATCATCATCATCATCATCATCATCATCATCATCATCATTAGGCTTGTTGGAACAAGGTCACACGAGACAGTGGCTGAAGAACGCCGTGTGGTGTTGGTGTGTGGCGGTTGCCACCATTCTCGACATGAGATCTTACTTGCTGGGAGATGTTGATGAAGGAAACGAAGGGGCTACAAATGATGGTGGTGCTGATGTAGCTGATGGTGGTGCTGATGTGGCTGATGTGGCCGATGATGGTGCTGATGTAGCTGATGGTGGTGCTGATGTGGCCGATGGTGGTGCTGATGTGGCTGATGTGGCCGATGATGGTGCTGATGTAGCTGATGGTGGTGCTGATGTGGCCGATGGTGGTGCTGATGTGGCTGATGTAGCTGAAGGTGGTGCTGATGTGGCTGATGTGGCTGATGGTGCTGATGTGGCTGATATGGCTGATGGTGGTGCTGATGTGGCTGATGTGGCTGATGGTGGTGAAGTGGCTGATGTGGCTGATGGTGGTGCTGATGTGGCTAATGTGGCTGATGTAGCTGAAGGTGGTGCTGATGTGGCTGATGGTGGTGAAGTGGCTGACGGTGGTGAGGTGGCTGGTGTGGTTGGTGTTGTTAGGGGTGGCGGCGCAGGCGGTTTTGATGGTGGTGGTACCGATAGCGTCACTCATAATGGCGAAGCTTCAGAGGATGGTATTGTAGAAGAGGTGAGTGGTCGACCGCAACAACAACAAGCTTCAGAGCAACTACAGCAACCTGAACAACAACGACAACACCCGCCACCACAACAGCAACAACAACCAGTACAACCACAACAGCAACAACCAGAACAACAGCAACAACCCGAACAACAGCAACAACCGGAACAGCAACAACCAGAACAACAGCAACAACCCGAACAGCAACAACCCGAACAACAACAACCCGAACAACAGCAACAACCCGAACAACAACAACCGGAACAACAACAGCATCCACAAGCACCACAGCAGCGTCTGCTGCTCGGGCAGCTGCACCAGGCGATGATGCATGCATACGACAACTCTCCTTACAAGCCCTACACCAGACCCAAGCACTTTATCTTCAAGGTGACCACCACTGCCTTCCATGCGACACTAGTTCTCATCCATCCATCCATCCATCTCTATTCACCAAGAGCGCCTCAGCTGCTTCCTTTGGCGCTTTTTAAATTAAATTTATTACTTTTTATTATTATTTATTTATTTTTTAATCTTTTATTCATCTATAAATCCACATATCTATCTGTTACTCCATCTATTCATTCATCCATCCATCCATTTATCTATCCATACATCATTTCGTTCCTTTATTCAATCATTCATCAATTTATCTATTCGTCCATCCATTTATTTTTCCATATATTCATTTATCTAATCATTCATCTATCTATCCATCCATCCATCCATCCATCCATCCATACAGATCGTCCTTCTCTTGATCTTTTCTTGCGTTTCTCTCTTCGTCACCAGTCTTGTTTCCTTCCTGTTGCCTGGTTCATGATTATACTTATAATTAACATAGTACTAAATCGCCCATCTCTCGAAATTGCCATATCACCCACACGTGATTAGATACACCTGCTACGAATTACTTATAACTAATTTAATAATTATTTTCATAATGAACATTTTTTATCCTCACAAACGCGCTGACGCTTTTGCTCCACCTGCAGTTCAGATTGGCAGGAGCATGATGGCCTGTCTGGCTGACTCATCCATTTCCGCTGACGTCATCGTCATCAACAGCACCCACTTCAACACTAACAACAAAAATCTCGTTCATGACGTGATAAACAACAACAGTGATATTTACGTCATCAATGAAACTCTCGGAGAGATGTTAAATTTGACTAACAACAACATTAGCAACAATAATGACGACAAAAATATTACTATACTTGAAAATAGCGTTGTAAAAGATAATGAAGATCTCAGTACTACTAACACGGAAGCCACCAACCAATCACAAAACAATCAATCACAAACCAACCAATCACAAACCAACCAATCACAAACCAGCCAATCACAAACCAACCAATCACAAACCAACCAATCACAAACCAACCAATCAACTAGCGCCAGCAAGTCGAAAAACAACAAAAACAACAACGTCCACGAGTTGTACACGGCGGCTTCGGGCTTGTACGTGTGTTGGTTGTTCATGAGGGTGGTCATTCTACTGGCCACGTGGCTGCCCAGGGGCGTCAACGCCATCGCATACAAGTGCTTGGAGTGGCTTGTGCTGGTGGGTTGGGTGGTTGGGGGCTGGTTGGTTGTGTGGGTAGGAGGGAGGTGGTTGGGGTAGAGGTTTTAGTTGGGTAAGAAGATGGTTTTTTGAGTGGCTAGGTGGTTATTTTAGCGGGTGGTTGGTTGGCTGGCTGGTTGGTTGGTTTGGTGGTAGGATGATTAAGTGATGACTGGTTGTTGATGAGTTTATTCGTTGGTTTTCTGAGCCATTGGTTGATCGTAAGGTAGGCTGTGACCGAAACAGCTTTCTTCAAGCAAATTAACAGCAACACGTGCACAAAATACTACTTGCATACAACGCCCATCCACGCAAGACCATAATCACACAACAACGCGTGCTATCCATCCACACAATGCTTTCCAAAGCAACACACAACACTACAACAATCCGCACAACACTACAACAATCCGCACAACACCACACCCATCCGCACAACACCACACCCATCCAAACAACACCACACCCATCCAAACAACACCACACCCATCCGCACAACACCACACCCATCCGCACAACACCACACCCATCCGCACAACACCACACCCATCCGCACAACACCACACCCATCCAAACAACACCACACCCATCCAAACAACACCACACACAAACCCCCATACATCAACAACACCACACAAAAACCACCCCAAAACAACAAAAACCACCACACAACAACACTACACACCACCTCAGGTGTGTAAGGCCATCGTGGTGGCCTCAATGATAGTGGGTCTGATCCCTCTCCTGCTGGGAGTCCTTTTCGAGCTCTTCATTCTCATCCCCATCCGAGTTCCCATC
>OX387250.1:1900147-1930147 GCA_947562095.1 Branchellion lobata
GTGTGTGTGTGTGTGTGTGTGTGGTTTATGTGTGAGTTTATGTGTGTGTGTGTGGGGGGGGGGGGGGGGGGGGGAGTGTTACAGATGGGTTCGATTGTTTATAAAATAATTGGAAAAATTTTGGTTATGATTTATTGATACCAGTTTACTGGCGTAGTTGCTCTAGTTTGAGGCCGTATGCGTCACCTTATCACTCTGCATATACTTTATGAAGGAATCACAGATAAAACTTTGAAATCTTCTCGTTTTTTTCTGAATTAATTTTTATTAATCCAAAATTTGGCTTTCGAGAAAAATACAAGGTGGAAAACACCTCGAGTGATGTTTTTTTTCAATTTTATTTTCTTTACTTTCTTTATCTTTTTCTATTTATTTTTTTTTTCTTACTTTTTTTTCCAAGTTATCTTTTTTTTAAATGATTTTTTTGCGTTTTCGTTTTGTTTTTCAACATTTTTGGTTATAATATGGAAATAAATTTCGATTGGAATAAGTTTGAGGTTGTTTATAATTTTATCACTCACTAGATCATCGCTGAATGGCTAATCTGGCGAGATTAGATTAAAATATTCCATAAATATTTAATAATAATTTTTATAATAATCACTAAATTAAAAAAATCAATTAAATTATCCACAATTAGGAGATAATAAACAAAGAACTTAATTTTAATTGTTTAAATTGGAGAGGTTCAAAGCAAGTCTTTAATGTCTTTATTGAAACCCCATTGCAACCTCGCATCTACCTACTCAAAAGCCTATAAGGAGCACAAAAGCAAAGGTTTGCGCACCACACAGCAATGGAATCCAACTTGAAACCCAATGCTTTGTGTTTCACTCCGCCTTCGCACTGCTCATCTTGCGAGATAATCGGATTTAAGTGTTTTTGTCTGTTTAAATAATTATTTTCGCTACCTCGTGGTCTGCCACTCAGTGTGGTACCAGCCCAAATACCATGCGGTTATAACTCAAAAAGTCATCTCTTGCAAGCAGTTATGATGCCCTCGCATGTTGCTGCTGGTGTTTCATGCGGCATGCTACAACAGGGGACCATCACTTGAAGGAAGTCACTAAGAATGAAGCATGCAGAGAAGGAGAAAGAAAAGTAGAAAAATAGGAAGAAGACGAAGAAGAAGAAAAAGAAAAAGAAGAAGAAGGAAAAAGAGAAAGAAGACGCTTTACTTGCTAGTATGAAATCAGAGCTATACAAAAGTTTTTTTTAGATTAAATAAAATTAGCTTGCGGGGATTAGAGTTGGGAGTTGAGGAAGGAGGTTTGGAAGGAGTTTTTGGATGCGAAGTTTTCGCCGAATGCCTGCATAGCCACCCATTGCAGACTCTGCATCTCCTTCTCGTGCAACATCCTGCGAGTCTCGTCGTCTTCTCCTCGCTTCTCGAACTCCAACAGCTTGCGTTGGGAGACCCTCTCGAAGGCTCCTGACGAGAACAACTCATCGACTAGCTCGTTGAAGGCCTTCAAGTCACAAAGCACCAAAGCGTCCTGGGCAGGCTTGCTGGGCGAGCAGGACAACTCGTTTAAGTGTTTCACCTCGGCCTCCTCCTTCACCCTGCCTAGCAACTTACTAACAGCCTTGGCTCGCAACTCACTCACCACGTCTTGTCGCTTGTTGCCGCTGTTGCTCGTTGCTTCCTTCACCCGGACGTGCAATGGTGTGATGCTGTGAATGTTTGTTTGGCGCCTCTGCACCACTTCTTCGCCTGGTGCGTCTTCATCGCTTGCGGCAACGTCGACGAAGCGAACCCTTTGCGTCTTGCGTTCTTTTCGTTCGGCATTTCGTCTTGCTGCGAGAATGTCTGCTGCCGTGAGGTGCTTACTTGGTGGTTGGTTGTCTGAATCGTTGTTGCTTGAAAAGTGGTCGATTAAAAGGTGGTTGCTAGCAAGATGGTTGATTGAAGGGTGGCTTTGCGTATTGGCAACATATCTTGAAACTTCACCGCTCACATCCGAATAATTGTCAATTCCCATTGGATTATTTTCATCGACATAACTTTTGTTGCCGCCCAAGTAGCTTGTCCTCGAATAACCACCACCTCCGCCTGAGGAACCTGCCTTTAAGTAGCTTTTATCTCTGCCCATGTTGTTATCACTTCTCTCTAAAGAACCACTTCTAGCCAATGAACCACTTCTAGCCAAAGAACCACTTCTAGCCAATGAACCACTTCTAGCCAATGAACTACTTCTAGCCAAAGGACTACTCCCATGGAGCTTGTTTGCCTTCACATAGCCAACCGCCTGTGTCGCTGTTGGTTGTACGTGGTGGTGGTGGTGGTGGTGGTGGAAGTTCGAGTAAACTGGATGGTCGTTGTTCTGCATGGTCTGCAAGATCACTGGACTGTTGACGATGATGGTCCTTCTTCTTTGATACTGTTTTTGGGGTTCGAAACTGTGGTTTTCGAATGTTGGTCTTGTGATGCTTCTATCTTCGATGACGTCAAAACGGTTGTCTACGTCGCTTCGATCGTTTCTGTAAAATCGTTCCTGTAGAATAAGACAAAAAGTAAATTTTGTAGAATATAAAAAAAACTTAATTGTGTTGATTCAGTAAAGTTTCCGACTTTTATTGCTTCAACCAACGCATTACAGGAAAGTTATTTATGGCATCAGAGGTATCCAACCAAGCTGACTTGATTGCTTCCTACCTTTGCTAGGGTTTTCTTTTTTCACAATTAATTGGTTGAAACGATAAAACAACCAAGCTTGGTGTCTTTATCAGTAGAAACCTTGTATTTAGCTGTACGAAATTATCTTTCAGTATTTTTATCAAAAATCCAACAGTTAATATGTTTTTTTAGCAGAAGCTCAAGAAACTAATGAACGAAAAAATTCTATCTCGAGTGCATCCTCCTTACTGGAGAGCTTTAAGAAGGCTAGTGAGGCTTGCGTGCAATAGACTTCAGAATGGCACGCTCTTTAACATTCGTTTGCATTAAAAATGCAATAACATAAAATGGTGCTTGAAAGAAAAATAAATAAATTAATTAAATAAAATTAATTAATGAGTCAATTAATTATTTAAAAAAAAAATCAATTGGTTGGTAGAAGTCACTTACATAACTTTGCTTGTCAATGAAACGGTTGCTGTCGTGTTTGCCATCGCGAATCCATGCTTGTGCATAGTCCATCTGAGTGAAAGTTTGCACTTCAAATTTATTTATAACTTTTGAAATAATCAATTCGTTGTAAGCAACATTTCAAGTGATTCTTCTCTGCACATCTCTCCTAATGTTGCCATAGCTACGCATGAAGCACGAAAGAATATCACCTTTAAATGTTTAAAGAAAGGCTTGGGATGTTGCTGAGTTACAAAAGCTTAAATTTATTATTAATTCAAAAAAAACTTCAACTTCTGCGTGGCGATAAAAGTTTGAACGAAAGTGATTCCTACTCCGAGGAGGGGCGGTTATATAGGCAGGTGTTGGCATCACACAGAAGCGCTGTGTATGCATAGTCCTTTGAAGGCGCATGCAGGCAGTTCGAAGCACTTGAGAAACTCGTAACGTTCGACTGGTGGTACCAAGAGCTCCTTGTTGAAGGTGGTTTTTATTGACGCAAGACCTGACAAACTGAAATAGTTACGATCTAAAAACAAACTTTTGGTTGAGTTGTCTTGATTGAAAAACTCGAAGAAATGCTGGGAGTTTTGTGAATTGAAAAACATTATTGTTGAATTGTCATGAAAATATAAATGAGTTTGAATGTAGCGATGGAATGAAAGGGCTTTGTGAGGCTGGTGGTGTGTGCTTTGAAGTATCTAGCCTTGATAAGTTTTTACACTAAATTTTTTAGTAAAATATTACATTAGCAATACATCAGAGTGATGAGTAGCTTGGAAAAATAGGGAGGAAAAAAGAAAAAAAAAGGTGGAAAAAAAAGTGAAAAGAAGGATAGAAAGAAAAATTGTAGAAATAGATGCAAGGGCAAGTAGAAGGAAGGGTGAGAAAAGTGAGTAGAAGGGATAGAAAAAGGAAAAGAATTAAGAAAAGAATAGGGGAAAAAAGATGAAAAAAGAGTAAAAGGGTGGAGGAAGAAGAAGAAAAAGAAGAAGAAGAAGAAGAAGAAGAAGAAGAAGAAGAAGAAGAAGAAGAAGAAGAAGAAGAAGAAGAAGAAGAAGAAGAAGAAGAAGAAGAAGAAGAAGAAGAAGAAGAAGAAGAAGAAGAAGAAGAAGAAGAAGAAGAAGAAGAAGAAGAAGAAGAAGAAGAAGAAGAAAAAGAAGAAGAAAAAGAAGAAGAAGAAGAAGAAAAAGAAGAAGAAGAAGAAGAAGACAAGGGTGCGATGAATTGTTTGAAAAAAAAATAGTTTGGGGCGGTGAGTTGAAGAAGCAGTCCGCAGAGGAGTGAGGTACTTGAGGAGGGTTATGGATGGCAGAATCAATGGTGCACAACCCTCGATACATTGCAAGCTCTGCCATGAGTTTGAAGTGTTTGGTCGTTGGCAGTGGCATGTTTGTGTGTGGAAAGCTCACTGGAGGTTTGTGACTACTCACCACCCAACTCGTTGCCACTTCAACAGACGCCTCTCGATGCAACCATCTATCTGTTTATCTTCTCAGATTTCATTTTCTTTTTTTTTTTTGGTTTTCAAGGGAAATTCATATTTTTATTTAGTCTACAAGTTTCTTAATGGATAAATGATCTATCAAAACACGACGAGAAGAAAGCAATTTGGTTTTGATGTTTCATAATTATTTCTGCTTTTGTCTCTTCATCTTCTTCCACAAAGCAGCTTCGTCCAATTCATCATCATTTTCTTCATTTTTCACACAAGCCGCAGTTTGCTTCTCAAAAACACTCATTCGTGCGATCACCCAATCTAATCTCGACATTTTATAGCGCTAATTAGTCTTACAAATCGCTCACTACCCTAGAAAAACCAATATTAATCGCTTTTTTATATCCTGATATCTCCGCTTTATGCAAGCGTACTATTTTTTAGCCGTTTTTTACACAGCGATTTTTTAGCCATTAGTTTTAAAGTTATTTTTACCTCCGATAAAGGGCGCCGCGTAATTGGAGGTTGTAAGGTGGGGTGGGTGAAAGATCCAGGCTTGAATTTCAATGTCAAAACCTGATGGGATCTTTCAGAGAGTGGGAAAAAAGTATCTACGAAAGAACCAAGTAAAAAGCTGGCAGATGAAACAGAAAAAAAACTCGAAAAGCTGTGTTGAAGCAACAAGTATAGTGAGCGATTAAAATGGACAATGAAACAAATGAGTCGATAAGGTCCTCGGTAGAAAATGTCAATATCTCTGCGAGAGTTTATATTGAAAAAGAAGAATAATTATGAAGAAAGCAGGACTTTCATGGGAAGTCTGATCAGCCAAGCACGCCTGACAGGCACCGTGAAGTGATACTGAGAAACAGCTCTGAGTCCCTTGTGAAGTGGCAACTTGCTTAGGAACTGTTTTATTTTAAACGTGGGTGCACTTTTAAACATTTATTTTTTGCCTGTATTTCTGGAATTTTATTTATAAGATTCTTTCAAACATGAATCAGCGACTCGAACGAAAATCTTGATGTGTATTGAATTTTTGAATTGAAATGTGAAGATTTTATTAAAATATTTTATTATTGCAAAATCCTGATACAATTATCTTTCAATGAACCAAAAAAATTCTAACTTAAACACTAGGAAGAAGGGAAGAAAATGATGAATGTAAAACTAGTAGAGCTGAGTTTAAAATATTTTGGATTTTAAAATATCGATTTCAATATGATACAATTAAAAAAGCTAATCAAGAACAACAAAAAAAGAAGGAACTCGAAACCATGGTAACCAAAAAGAAGGCACACTGTGGCACACGAATATGCCACGTCAAACACACACACACACACACACACACACACACACACACACACACACACACACACACACACACACACACACACACACACACACACACACACCCACACACACACACACACACACACACACACACACACACACACACACACACACACACACACACACACACACACACACACACACACACACAAACACACACACGCACACGCGTCAACCTTGGTCGAGTCATATGGCCACGCAATGACAGGCACTAGCGATGGGAGCAATAATGGCGCGAAACTTTTTGGCGCGAAATACAATAGTGGAGCAAGAAGAAGCAATGAAGAAAAAAGTTGTTAAAGAGGAGAAGAGTACCTCGAATGGCTAACATATTGCAACAAAGAGGATTTTGAATGGTTGAAGATTGAGCGCTTGACTAAACCTTATATGAGCAGACGAACGAATGGACGCTTGTGAGTGGTTGCGAGAGGCACCGAACCTAGTTCTGGAAAGGCACTACCGCAGGCACTTGATTCAGTGAGTAACAAGCATATGCACGTGGTGATAATAACAATAATAATAATGTAAATAATAAAAGTTGATGCACATGGTGATAAAAACAACAATAATAATATAAATAATAAAAGTTAATGCACATGATGATAACAATAAAAACAATAATAATATCAATAATAAAAGGTAATGCACGTGGTGATAACAACAATAATAATATAAATAATAAAATTTAATGCACATGATGGTAACAATAAAAACAACAACAATAATAATAACTATTATTATTATTATTATTATAAGAGTAGTAATGGTGATTATATGCACGTGCTGATGAAAAGAATGATAAGAACAATAATGACACAACAGAAATGATATTCTCATATGTAGTAGCAAACATGGTTCCTTTGAATACTGCTACAGTTATGTGGATTATTATTATTATTATTATTATTATTATTGTTATTACTATTATTGTTATCATTATATTTTTTTATTGTAAATGTTTATTGATGTTATTTACAGGTACAGTGTAAATGATAAAATGATAATGAAGCGCATCAAAAGTGAAGGAAGTGAGTAGATGATATCAAAACGTCGATTACTTGGGAGAAAGGAAACTATGCAAAAAACTTTGAAATAACGATGGAAAATACGTTTGGAGGAAAGGGAAGGTGGTGTGGTGCATGGGTGGTGTGTGGAAGAGGTGTGTGGAGGTGGTGTGTGGAGGTGGTGTGTGGAAGAGGTGTGTAGAGGTGGTGTATGGAGGAGGTGTGTGGAAGAGGTGTGTGGAGGTGGTGTGTGGAGGTGGTGTGTGGAAGAGGTGTGTAGAGGTGGTGTATGGAGGAGGTGTGTGGTGTGGTGTGTGGAGGTGGTGGTGTGTGGAGGTGGTGTGTGGTGTGGTGTGTGGAGGTGGTGTGTGGAGGTGGTGTGTGGATGTGGTATGTGGATGTAGCGTTACGTGGATGTGTAGGTGGAGTTGTGTTCATGTGAAGGCAAGGATGTTGAGTAGGTGTGACGGAGGACTAGCATGCAGGAACATTGTGTGGATAAACATTGGCGATGGCCCTCGAAGTGAGTGGTTAATTAAAGGACTTGACAATTAATTGGGTTTGTGATTGCCTGCTTGTTTAATTAATAATGTCCTTAATTGCTTAAGTGTCCGATTGATAAAACTGTGTAAACATTCAATCGGTTGATGCTTGATTGAGTGAGAATCATTGGCTGCTGGCACAATTAAATAGCTTTTTAATTGATCAAGTTAAAAATTAAATGGATTTTTAATTGAGAAGCGAAAAAGCGATTAAATATGACGACTTGGGCAGACGATGTAGCTGTTGAAGAAGCGTGGGCATGCCGTGGACTAGAGGAGCTATGAGGCCACGTGAGGTGGAAAGTAGGACGCTGTATGTAGGTATGTAGAGTTGGGCGTTTGTTGTTTGAAAGTGAAAATGAGAAAAAAAGAAAAAAAAGTAAACTGAAATCACAACTCAAATCTCTAAAACTCATCGAAAAACAAAGTTGAAAGTTTAAACGAAAAATTTTAATGTCTACAATGATGGCTAATTATGTGGCTGTGGAGGTTGCTTGTGATGATGCTTGTGAAGAGTGGTTGCGAAGGTTGGTAGTGAAGTTGGAAGGATAGCTGTATAAAGACCCTAACGAAGGTTGTAAAGAGGCTGTAATGCTGGTTGTATTGGAGGGTTACATGTTGCAGTTACATTTGGTACAACAACAACAACAACAACAACGACGAAGTACGAGGCACAGAAAGGTTGAAAGCGATGATATAAAAGGGTTGATTTTTAAATATCTTTATGTTTTTATGGGCCATAGGCGCCAGAGTGATAATAGGCAGATAGAGTTTCAATTGATTTTGACGCAGGTATGCTGTGAGGCATTTGATGTCTTCGTTAATATTCTTGGTAGATACACTGCCGCAAAAGGTGCCGGCAACAAGTTGATGCAAGAACTTGCATGAAAAAGTCTCAAGGAGTCTGAAAGAAGTGCCAAGAATTTTAAAGGAAGTTTAAAAAGCTTCGAACTGCGTGGAACTTTGAGCGAAGGAGCGCCTGGGAGCATGGAGAGGTTGAAAAGGATGGAGCGAGATACACGGAGTTCTGAAGGCAGTTCAATAAAGTGCAAGAAAACAATTAACCACGCGCCTCATAAAAGAAGGAGTGACAAAGTGTTGTTAGTTGAAAACATCGCAACGTGTTGTTGTAGTGGTGTCACTAACAATGTCGGCAGTAGAGTTAGTAGCAACGACAGCAGTTTTAACAGCAGAAGTGGTGACAACGGACAGTAGCAACTGTAGGACGAGTAACAATAGCAACGACCACCTAACTAACAGTAGCAACAACCACAGCAGTAACACTGAAAACAGCAAGAGAAGTAGTAACGGCAGCAACGAAACGGTGTAAGCTAACAGCAGTGGTGGCGTAATTGCACTCGAAGCGACAAGAGGGGAAGATTTGCAAATGATTGTTCCTCAAAAGTCTCAGAACTCCAAAAACTATGCCACACTAGCATATCACGTTAGCACACCACACTAACACACCCCTAACACACCACACTAACAATAACCCTAACACATAGCCATAACACACCACACTAACACAATCCTAACACACCACACTAACAATAACCCTAACATAACCATAACACACCACATTAACACAATCCTAACACACCACACTAACAATAACCCTAACATAACCATAACACACCACATTAACACAATCCTAACACACCACACTAGCACTCCAGTCATTATCTCGTATCCCTCCATTGCAACTTCAAATTCTCCTATTTATGAGAAATCTCTTTGAAGCTTCTTTTTTTGAGACTTGGAACTTAATTTTAAGCCATTTTCTTCTTCAAAAGCCTCTTTGTATAATAGTTAAATAATTTCTGGGATTTTTTTTCGTATTTGCTTCACCAATGGTGAAGCTTCGTTGGCAGTCGATTGTACCTTGGTGCCACTGTGCAGTTGAGAGGTGGAGAGGCAGAGGGTAGAAGACGATGACGACGATGATGATGATGATGATGATGATGATGATGATGATGATGATGCTGATGATGATGACGATGATGATGATTATGATGATGACGATGATGATGATGACGAGGATGATGATGATGAGTGACAGGTCAAAGCTATCAAATGAAATGATTCAAGGGAAGAGTAATATGGAAAATCTCAAAACAATAACAAGGAATGAGAAGGCAACAATAAACCATCTACGCACTCAAAACTCCTGCCCTCCAAAGCTGGTCAGTGTCATGTCGTATATGCATATACATTTTTATATGTGTGTGTGTGTGTGTTTGTGTGTGCGTGTGTGTGTGTGTGCGTGTGTGTGTGTGTGTTTGTGTGTGCGTGTGTGTGTGTGTTTGTATGTGTTTGTGTAGAAAACAGACGTGCAATGTTGTTGACAGTTGCTAAGAGCAGAAGAGGATGAGTTGATGACTCAACAATCCTCCAACAACAACTTCAACATCACCAACATCTGCAACTGCTGTTGCAACAACTCCAAGTGCTACTGCTACTACCACAACAAGAGCAGCGAGGAGGTTTTGATTATGGAGAAATGATGGCATGAAGGTATCACATGAAACAAACGGAATCAACACAAGAACCAAATGATATCATATCAATTAAATGCGTGTATGTAAATTCATATTTATATATATATATATATATATATATATATATATATATATATATATATATATATATATATATATATATATATATATATATATATATATATATATATATATATATATATATATATATATATATATATATATATATATATATATATATATATATATGAGAAACAAAAAGGCAAACGCGAGAACACAATAGTTGAGCAGAGTGACTGTAGCAGCGTCAATGGCACAGCACTTGGGGCAGTAAACGCACCACAGAAGGTGGAAGATGGCAAGTATGGTGGAACAAGATTCGTGAGAAGCAGTGGTGATTGGGTGGCTGTGGTAATGGGGGAAGTGATGGTGGTGATGGTGATGGGGTGGTGATGTAAAGGTGATGGGTTGGTGAAGGTGGTGGTAGATTTAGTAGTAGGAAAGTAATGATAATGGCCATAATTATGATAAAGGTGGTAGAAGTGGTTGTAGCAGTAGTACTAGTACTAAACATGAGTTGTCTTAGTAGTATTGAGAGTTTACTGTAGTAGTAATAGTAGTAAAAATAGTAGGAGCTGTAATAGCAGTAATAGTAGTAGTAGTAGTAGTAGTAGTAGTAGTAGTAGTAGTAGTAGTAGTAGTAGTAGTATGATGATGATGATGATGATGATGATGATGATGATGATGATGATGATGATGATGATGATGATGGGAGCACCCACACGATTTTATGTTCAAATAAATTGAGCAAAAGGAAAATCAATTGGTAATGGAGGAATAGCAAATGGAAAAAGGAAAGAAAAGAGAAAAAAATGAAAAAACAAAGAAAAAAATTAAAAAACAAAGAAAAAAAAGGAAAAAAGAAATAAAGAAAAAAAAAGGAGTAAGAAACGAAAGAGAAGAAAAGAAGGAGGAAAAAGATGAAAAGAAGAAGCAAATGAAAGAGGAGTGAGAAAGAAAGATAGAGAGAAAGTAAAGAAAGTAGGAGAAAAAGAGGAGGAAGAAGAGGAGGAGGATGATGACTCAGAGGGAGTTGTTGATGGAGGCAGTGGAGAGGACGATGTCCTTGCTTTCGGAGGGGTGGCCTGATGTCCTGGTGCTGGTGGTGTTGTTATCTTCCCTGCTAGTGTTGACCTGTTGCTGTTGTTGCGAAAAGTCACTGTTGTTGTTGTTGTTGTTAGTGGAGTGGTTGATGTTGTTAGTGTTGTGGATGTTGTTGTTTTGGATGTTGCACATACTCCTCAGGAGTTGTTGCCTCAAGTTGTCCTTGTCGTCACTGCTGAAGTTGCTGAAGCTTTCATGGCTGTTGTAGTTGTTGATGATGGCGTTATTGCCGTTGTTGTTGTTATTGTTGTTAGTAGCAAAACAATTATTGTTGTTGTTGTTGTTAGTGTTGCTGTTGTTGTTAGCGTTGCTGTTGTTGTTAAAATTTCCTTCAATGTTTTGTTGTTGCAGTGATGCGACAGTGTTGTTGAGTTGTTGTTGTTGTAGCAATTTCCATTGTTGGTGGAAGAAGTCGTTTTGTTGTTTGAGTTGGTGGATGAGTTCGTATGCCTGTTCCAGGTCACGCATCAACTTCAACATCTGTCAGCCATATGAAGGATGATTAGAAAATTAGTATTATTAACATTGAATATTAAAATACGAAAAATAAATCTTAATAAATAAATAATAATTCATAATAATAATAAAAATAACCCTCAATAACTAAATAAAAATAACTATCATGTTGTTGTTAACATTATTGCTATTGTTATGATATTAATGTCATGATGATGATGATGATGATGATGATGATGATGGTGATGATGATGATGATGATGATTATTATTTCCATTATTATTATTATTATATTTAAAGTAGGTCAGTAGAGGGCGTGACCTCTTGTGACTTTTCTACTAAGGCGCTCCTGAGGAGGAGTTTTTCAAGGTCAATGCCCCCCAACACCTCCCTGCCCCTCGTCTCTTTCTGCAACATTTGTTGGTCCTGCAACATGTTGCTGTTGTTGTTGATGTTGCTGTTGTTGATGAAGTTCTTGTTGTGGTTGTGCTGAAAAAGTTGATTGAGGAGAAGGTTCTGATCTAAATTGTTGTTGGTTAAAAGCAGTTGTTGCCATGGTATGACGTTGTTGTTGTTATTGTTTGTCACAGTGTTGTTGTTGTTATTGTTATTTGTTGATGTGTTATTATTGTTTGTTGATATGGTATTGTTGTTTGTAGATAGGTTGTTGTTTGTTACTGCGGTGTTGTTTGTGACAGTTCCATTCAGTTGGGCATCAGTTTGTTGCGTGTCCCTGTTTGGAAAAAAAATATGAAAGAGATTCGCAATTGTTTTTTTATTGTTTTATACAAAGATAAAAGAATGAATGAGGTCCTTCTTCATATTAGCGATATCACCACAACGAAATCTAACTCTAAGAAATGTTACGCGCCCTATCGTTTAAGAATGTTCCAGCCCTTATATACCGGTTTTAGCAGTCGTCTGCTCTTAATTAATTATAAGGCGTTCAACTTATATTTTATTAGAAATTTGCGAATTATTGTATTTTGTTATTGAAAACCTTTATATTATTTCTTTGTTAAATTATTGTTAAAAGTTATTTTAACTCCATTTAATTTATTAATTTTTGTTGTGCGCTTCTGACCGCCACATATATATATACAAATATAAATAAAAAAAAGAAAAAGAAAAAACGGAAATGAAAAAAATGGTTAAAAAAAAGAAAAGAAAAAAATTGAAAGAAAAGAAAAGAACGAATGAACGAACAAATGAATGAAGAAAGGAAAGAAGGCAAAAAATGAGTTTAACCTGGATGAGAGCGAATTGTCAGGCAACATGAGTTGGTTGACACCAGCATCCACCCCGATTGTGCCTTCAACACAGCTGCTGGAAACATTTTTGTTGATGGTGTCTGGCCCGTTGTTGTTGATATCTATGACGTTGGTGTTGATGTTGTTGTTGATATTGTTATTATTGTTATTAATGTTATTGTTGATGTTGAAGAGGTCTTGTTTGTAGCCACTCCACCGCTCTTGAGCGCCACAAGAGTTGGCAGGGTTTACTATGGAAGGTTGTTGTTGCTGACTCGACGTGGTTGTTGCTAAAACTTGTTGTTGTTGGGGCATGACAAGGGGTTGCATGACGTTGGCAAGGTCGTCCTGACACCCATCAACCTTGTCAATGTTCCTCTTGCGAGTTTCCCTGCGTCGACCCTTTGGCTTCACCAGGTCTGACGCCTGCAAGCCCGTCAATTGCAGGTAGTGCTGCAACTCACTGTCATAACGCACCTGGGTGGAAGATAGCATGATGGATGAATTGGTGGTGAATGATGGATGAATTGGTGATGAATGATGAATGAATTGGTGATGAATGATGGATGAATTAGAGAATAAATTGATGGGTGGATATCAAATGAATAAGGAGGTGATTGGTGGTGTGTGGTGGAATGACTGATGGGAAGTAAGTGATGAGAAGGAAGAAATTCTGGAGGTACGGGTGTGGAGAATTGATGGTTTGAAGTTAACGATGAGATGTGGTAAATTAATAAAACTATTAACTTGATAATGAAGACTTTTAAAGCAACTTGATAATCTAGCCGCATTATCACTCTGTACCTTCCCACGCCACACCACATCAACCCCATCACACCACACCACACCACATCAACCCCATCACACCACACCATACCACACCACACCACCACACTACACCACACCACACCACACTACACCACACCACATCAACGGCATCACCACACCACCACACTACACCACACCACATCACACCACACCACACCACACCACACCACACCACACCACACCACACCACACCACACCACACCACCAAACTACACCACACCACACCACACCCCACCACACCACACCACCACACCACACCCCACCACACCACACCACATCAACGGCATCACCACCTTATCGGAGAGGAACTCATTGTTGAACCTCTGCTTGTCCACCTCACTCAACTCCCTCCACACCCTGCCTATGTTAGTGCCCACTTCACACACTGTCATGCCAGGGTTGGCCGCCTTCACTTGCTGCCATATCTGACGTGGTGATGAGGAGGATGATGATGATGATGATTATTATTATTATTATTATTACTATTATTATTATTATTATTATTATTATTATTATTATTTATATTATTATTATTATTATTATTATTATTATTATTATTATTATTATAAATATTATTATTATCATCATCATTATTTCATCTTTTTATGAATTTTTACTTTTATTTCATTGGCGGTGGTGGGTGTGTCAAAAGTAGCAATGGCGTTATCAATGGTGGGTTATGAAGAGGATTGTTGAGTGCATGAGTGTATGGGTTGAGGACTATATTGAGTACTGAATGTAGGCCTCAAAACTCTATGGGGTTAATGCCACTATAATAATATTTGTGTTTGTATTGTATAGGAGTGGTGCAAAAGGTGCAAGGAGACAGACCACCCACCCCTTTGGAGAATCTCATGTAGGGAGATAGGGGTTTTTTGGGAGGGGGAGGGAAGTCGGCAAGAATTTGTTGGTTCTTGAAGGGCAGGGAGGCATGGGGACTTGGGATGTTGACATCGGGAGGGGAGTTGGCGAGGGAGGAGTCTGTGTGGCTGTTGATGCTTGGTGGGTTGCTGGTGGAAATGGCACTTGAGTGGGTTGGAGGGTTGTTGCTGTTATTGATGGTGATGGGAAGAGTGTTGAAGGAAGTCAATGAATTATTGATTGTGTTGTTGCTGAGTGTAGTTGTGGTGGCGATAAAATTTGTTGCTGATGATGTTGCTGTCGTATGCAGGTTGTTGTTGATGTTTGTGAAGTTATTATTGTTGTGATCTGTAGTTGTTGGGAACAAACTGTTATTATTATTATTATTATTATTATTATTATTATTATTATTATTGTTGTTGTCAATGTTATTATTGTTTTTGCAAGTGTTGAAGGTGTTGGTGTTGTAGGCATGAATGAAAGTTGAGCCAGTGCCATCTTCCATTGAATTGGTCGACTTCAAATTTGTGAATGGACTTTGAGATGAGCTGAAACATTTTTTTCAAAATTTTAAAAACTATCTTTAATTTGATTTAATTTATAATTTATTTTTAATTTATGAACAAAAAAACAATAAAATTTTGAAAAATCTTTTTAAAGCGCTAAAGCAAACAATAAATTTAATGGAATTCAGGAAAAGAACCTTGAATTGTTGCCACCAAAAATGTTCAAATCGAAGACACAGTCTGCGTCTTCGAGGGACCTAAAGATGCAGTCATCAATGCTCATCCCTCCAGGCGTCAAGTTTTCATCTGCAAACGACGTCATCAGAGTGTCATTGTAACTATAGTTGCCAGAGTCAATGGAGCCAACACTGGATGGGTTGTTGAGTGAGGATGCTTGAGAAGTGGATGCGAAATCCCTGGTCTTGATGTTGTCATTTTGGAAGAGGGTTGATAGAGTGTTATCGAGAAATATATCAGCGGATTTTGGTGAAGGACTGAAGGCGTTCTGAAAACCAGAGCTGAAAGGCGATTGCGCCACTAATGGAAATTCATCGTAGTTGCTGTTGGGCAGGAGAGAGTTGAACATGTTCTGGTCAACTTCAAAATGGAGACCGCTTGAAGAATTCAGAAAATCTTCTGCTACTTCAGTGCTTTGTTGAATATCATGCATCTTGAAGTTACTTTGATTAGATTATCGAGTTGTTGGTCGTGCTATGAAGAAATTTTAATTTTTCTAAAAATAATTTTTAATAAAAATTATATGAATGACTATTTGCATAACAAAATGCAAAAAATGCAAATAATTGGAATGGTGACTAGGCATCCTATTTAAAAAAATATTATATACACGTAAGAATTTTGGTCATTTTGAACAACTCGTAACCGCTAGCGAATTTAAAATTAGTTAAAAACTCAAGATGCACAACTATTTTTTAAAGTAAATTATTAATCTTGTAATGGTACCTTTTGAGTATTTTAAAGTGTAATGTAATTTAGAGATCTCTCAAGTTCAGCATAGACACAGCAACCAAGGACTGATAGTCACGTGATGGTAGAGTTTTCTTTTTTCAAATATGTAACAACAATTTTTTATAACTTAAAAAGGTTGCTTCAACTCAATTTTTTCAAGTATATTTACATTTTTTGATTGCATGAATATAGGGACAGACCTAAAGAAGAAGAAGGAGTAGATAAAATCGAGCGAAGTGGCCAGTAGCGTTTAACTAGTTAAAATGGCACGAAAGAAACTACTTAAATCTAAAAAATGCAATATATCTAAAAAATAAAAAATGTTTAATAAAACTTTGATAGATGATACAAACTTTATACCAGTTTTAATCTAATCTAATCTAATCATTTATATAGTGATGTTGCACACTGTTCAAGAGCTCTCTGCTACGAATTGTTTAAACAACGACGTTTTAAAGGCTTCACCAAATGAAAGTAGAGAAGTAATAGAGATGAGATTGGGGAGAATGGAGTTCCATAGAAAGGGACCCCTTTTTACTTTAAGATTTTTTGTGTTATAAAAAATAATTAAAAAGTTATTTATAAATATAAAACAAATTATATTATGTAATGATATTAACTTCAGAAAACTTTTGAAATGATAATTTTTTTGATTAATTAAAAGAAAACATACGCTAAGTTTTAGAACTGAAAAATATTACAGTAAGCCAATTTAAACCAATTATCTTTGTAAGTAATGCCTAAATAATAGTTGGCTGCTGAAAATTTATGCGAAAAAGGTTTTGAGGTCAAAGCTTCGTGTAATTATAGCTTTTCTGAAGAGTCGTAGCCTTCAAAGCATTTCTTCAAAGTTTCAGTTATAAACTAAAATTCAAACGCTATGAAATATATATTTTGTTTGAATTTAGAAAATTTGTTGATTTTTTCAATAGGTAAAGTATTTAATTTGTCGGTTCATTTATTTATACAACGTTTGTTCAATCTTTCAAAAACTTCTTCAAAGATATGGAAAATGCATTGATTAGACTGTTCCATACAGAGTAGATGCGGAGGAAGCAATTGACTCACTGACCGACCCCCACGTTGCTCAGGCGCATTGTGATCGCCACCACATCATGTCTTTAAGCTCAAGTCCTGTCAAAAATGTGTTCTTTATTTTCACTGGTTGAATTAGAGTTGGGTCAATTTTTTTCAGCGAATTCATTATGTTATTTAAAAACATTGTCGAAAAATTTAAGGGTTATTGCGTCTTTGACAACTTTTACAACATATGAAACCTTTACAAAATGTTGAATTTTTTCATTGCAAGTACGAAGTTCTAAAGTTTTTTTAAGGCTGATGAACTGGGAGACCGCTTAAAATCAATGATTCACACCCCCTCCAAAGCACTCGGGCACACCAGTGCGACTAATATTATTCAAATGAACTTCCAAGTCAATCTTTCAGTCTTTAGCCTCTCCGTGTTACTGGCTGGAAATCTAACCCTGAGCTTTAAGTCCATTAAGCAGATGACTGGCAAAACATATAATTAATGATACCAACAATTTGGTTTTTTAAACTCAAAAAAAACTTTTATACAGGCAGCAACAATCCATTCTATAATTCATGTCACTGTTCTTACAGGCATCGGTGGTTCAGTGGTAGAATGCTCGCCTGCCACGCGGGCGGCCCGGGTTCGATTCCCGGCCGATGCAAACTTTTTATAAATAACGTGTGTAAAACACAGTAACTATATCTTTAGGCTCTTTTGTCGCTATTCTCACAACTTTTGCAACGTCACCGCTTTTAGTTCTTTTTTTTCTCTACGTGGAAAGAAATGTCTGCCGCATGGGAAACAGTTCATATTTCACACTTCATACTTCTCTTTGTAGCTCCACCGAAGCAACACCACCGATAATCAAGATATGATTAGATAACAGAGTAGTCAAGAAACAACTTTTCAATTTTTTTCCGAAACTAAATAAACACATTTATTTAAACTAGCTTATACTTCGATAATTATAAAAAAATTAAATTAATTTATATTATTTACTATTATTATTATATAAATAATTTATTTCATTAACAAGCTAGGTTATAAAGCATGAGTTTCAACACACAGTTACCGTGCTATTAAATATTTACGAAAAGTTTTGAGTTAAAAAAACGTTAAATAAATTAAAGAGCAGACGCCTTTATAAGGGGTCGCCTGGTTGCCCCACTTTGTAAAACCGTTTTACTGAATTTTTGTAAAAAATCTGCACATAACTCGTTGCTTTTTTTCGAAAATATATCATTTAGTGCAGCTCCAAGTTTTCTTTATATTTGTTATTTGTTTAACTTATATTTTTATTCAGGTATTGACATATTTATTCATACGATTAAATGACAACGGCTGTAAACATTACTAGAAAGTAGGTTGGCTGCCAGACAGATAAGGCATCTGAAAGCTAACCTCTGAAGGGTATAATGCAATAAAAACATAGCTTCCTTATCAAGTCTCAACTCAGACCTTAGGTGCTGAAACTAATTAATAGAAGAATAAATAAACGAAACCGTAGATGCTGGAGAATAAATCTCAATAGGCTGATATGGCAAAATAAAAAATAAGTCAGGTTTTCTATTCATCTGATTATTTAACATTCAATTCTTCTTTAAAATCCACTCATCTACTTTAATCAAGTTTAAAGCGTCTTTTATTGAGCGTTTAATGCATGCGACACCAATGTCTTGGTGATTATAAGTGGCACGTGCCTCCCCGTTGACTTTGTTTCCTCTGGAACTCACTTTAGCCTTATAGTATTTGAAAAGCGTTCAACAGCTAAGCTAATCACTTATATAGCGCTGATTCACTGTTAAAGAGCATTCTGCTACGAACTGTTCAAACAACAGTTTTAAGGGCTTTGCGAAATGAAAGTCAAGAAGTAATAGAAGAGAGTTCCATAGAAGAGACCCACAGTAGGAAAGTACAGCTTGCTTGAACTCTACGACTTTTTCTCGAATTAACGGCACCAGATGAAACATTAAATTACTACGCGCTACATGAAAATTTTGATTTTATTGTAGTGTATTTCCTCTTTACGACTTTATTTTTTACTACAATAATAAATTTTCAGTAAGCTTGAAGCTTCACGGCGTCGACGCCACTATAATATTTGTATTTTAATGTATTCCATGATTTTAATTTCAAATAATATGAAAAACTACGATTCAATTCATACTTTTTGGTAAACACATGAAGTCCAATTTTGAAAATAACTTAAAAACATGAATGAATTGAAAGTTTACACAAACATTATCAAGTATATGATTATTTAGCTGGCCTTTGTGAACAAATTTACAATTTGTTACGGCGTGCAGTTTGCAAACTAGGTTGTCTCAGAGGCCCTTATACTTAATATAAAAAATAGATTATATTTAAATCGCATAATACAAAAAAAATTTAAAAATGCAAAAAGATATAAAAAAAAACTGGCACGAAAATAATATAAAAGTTAGAATTACTTGTTGAAAGCTCAGCGAATTTTCTCTACACGAGCGTGAAGCACGAAGACAGAACAAACAACCTGAAGATTGAATGGAACTAAGGTATTTTAATGAATTTTGACGTCTGTAGCGAAGCGTGCGAACACCAACGGTAATTAGCAAAGAAAAGTAACAAGAAGTAACATTTTAATAAAAATTGAATGTTTAATGATTGGATAAAAGTAAACAAGCGTTTCCAAAGATCGAGGTAAACGTATTAAAGACCAATCAATCTGAACTTGAATCATTCACGCCACAAGGTAACAAACGACTCCGTTGGTCAACAGAGCCCTTGGCAGTGTTCACATCCCCATCATCGCCACCAGTGGTCACTCAAAGCACCACCAGCCCTAGAATTGGTTGTCTTCTCGGAGGGTCTTGTCAAGGTACTTGTGCGAGATGCGTTCAGAGAACTCGGGTGAGCGAGGAATGGTGAAAGACTGTTGTGAGGGCTGCAACACAATGGGGTTGTAATGTCGGATCGGTTGTGCCTGGTGCACAGTCTGCATTCTCAACTTTCTCATCTCCTTCTCCTCCTCTTGTCTCTCCAGCTCTTGCCTTTTCTTTTTCTGCTCCTCTGTCTCTTCTTTCTTCTGCTTCAGATACTCCTCCCACTCTTTGCGACCTGCAAGTCGCTTCTCTGTGTGCGTGGGCACATGCCTGGCCTCCAAAGCAAGCAGACAACTGAGGTTATTTGGCCTTTCAGGCAAGAAGGGTGCTTGGTGCAGCACTGATGCAGGCTGTGCCTTGAACTGTTTCATCTCAAGGTTTTCCTTTTCCAACTCTTTCAGCTTCTCCATCCATTTCTTGTGACTCTCCTCCGATCTCTTTTCTGCTTGAAGGTCAAATGGTTCAATGGCAGTAGGAGGTCTTGCCTTCTTACAGGGCAATGCAGCAGGGACACTCATGTCAGGCAAGGGATTAGCAACAAAAGTCCGAGCTTCATTTTCATTCTTCAACTTTTCCTCCAACATCTTCTCTTTGCGCTCTCTTGCTTCCTGGTCTCTGCCATCAAATGAAAATGGCACAGGTCGAGTCCTTTTTGGCTGAGAACTTTTTTCACTTGGACTACTCATTGAACTCATAGACACATCCACTGCAGGAAGCACAAGCTCTTTCTTCCTGGTGGCATGCAGCTTGGAGAAGGCGGGACTGTGTGGCGAAGTGCATTGGGTCAGCTTCTTGACACCAACTCCTATAGGACCCTTCCATATGTATGTAGGCACTGGACGAGCTGTGAAATGAGTGGCACAAGGCTCACTGATTGCTTTAACAGCCTTTTGTGTTGGCTTGGTGAGGTCAAACTCTTTGACAACAACAGGCGCTTTCTGGGGTGGTTTTGTGGGTACTGATGGCTGCTCCAAAATCTTCCTGTTGAGTGCGTGAGCCTTGAACTGCAACTGACATGCTTCCTCTGCTTCCAGCTCCTCCTTCTCCTCACGACTCAACAGATTCACTGATCTTTTGCGAGTTTTTGTTTTCAGCTTCGGGGTGTGTGGTATGGTCATCTTTGGTCTTGCATTGCCACATTCCACAACAGAAGTCTTTGACCGAAACCTTGTGGGAGTTCTGCTAGAAAACTTCATACACTTTTCAGCCAACGTCTCCACCTTGCCAGATTTCACATCCATTTTCGGTTTTCCATGAAATTCAAATGGCTGAGGAATGGTTCTGGTCGGATGATACTCTGTGAGCTTTTGATCGAAACCCCTCAACATATTTGGAAATTGTTTCTCTTTTTTAGCTGACTGATTTATTCTGTTTTTGGCTAACTTTAAAATTTTGTTAGCATAATTATTTTTCATCGACAACCCGTCATGCTTTCCTTCCCTAGGCTTCTTTTTAAGAAAATTTTGAGTGATAGGAACAGTTGGATATAACCTCAAAGGACGATTTTTTCTTTGCATATTTTGTCTGTTTTCATTTTCATTCGGAGAAGAGAAGCATTCAGAGCTCATTCCAACACCAACTTGATTAATTGAAATTTCTGTTTCATCTGAACTTGAAGTTAATTTTGTAGTTTGTGGATTTATAGTTTCATGGTCTATTTTGAAATAATCTTCCACATTGGCATCATTCACAGCAGGAGAAGCGAAGTCATAATATTGAGGAGCATTGAAGTTCCAAGCCGAGTTACTTTCCATTCTTTAAATAAAAACCTTTAGTTTAATGCTTTCAAAAACTTTGCGATTTAAAATGTCGAAATAGATAAAAAGGAAAAAGATACCAAATCAAAATCAAAATCAAAATTACAAACTTAGGCGGTCAGTACAAAAAAAAAGTATATACAACAACTCCAACATATTCTAGACATTTTTTTATTTGTTTTTAATTTTTTAAAATAAATAATAATTTTATTTAATTTAGATTTAATTTTTTCAAATTGAAAAATAATTTACAAATTTGAAAATTAAATCTAGAGTTTTAGTTTAACCTCTATTCCCAATTAAAAAACTTTGAAGTTGCGAAATTTATTGGAGGCTTTTCTAGCTTATTTTTTATATAAGTATTTTAGAAATGCAAGCTGTAATTTCACGCAATAAAAATGTTTTTGTTTCAAACCTCAATCCGAATGCACCCACTTTCGTTAGCAAAAACCTTAACAACTGTACAGAATCCACAAATACAAATCAAACAACATATAACCAGCCTCCAAAAGAAAGTAGAAACGATATATCAAATAATGTCATAGGCTCTTCAAGGGTTTCCAGATACAAATATCAAAAAGCTAGAAAAGAAAAAACATTCAGTAATGAAAAAGGAAATAGCGGGTCTTCAAACTGGAGAACAAATTGTGTAGATCCATCTCAACAATGTTCAACTTTAGATAAAACAATAAACAATACTCCTTCTATTATTCAAAAAGATAAGTTAAGTAGAAAGAAGAAAACAAGCCATGGAGTTACAGCCAGCAACCATCAAGACTCTTCATCCTCAAAGAATCAAGCTGGTAACCAAGAGACAAAAAATATTTTTGTTGAAAAATATTCGGCTCAGTTACCTAAAATAAGCTCAAAAGATGATGAAGCAACTGAAAAAAATGTTACAAAGAGCACTAATTTTGTGAGCAAACATGGAAACAATTCTTTTGAGACAAAAAACAATACAACAAAAGCAAGAAGTAAAAGAAATAAAAATAATTTTATCAAAACTAGAGCTGCAACCAGCACTGAAAATAGTGATAGTAATTTTCAAAAACCTTCTGATGATGGTAAATCCTTGAAAAAAAATTTCCCAAAACATTTTTTGTCTAATTTCAATAAAAAAAATATTCAACTTACGTTAGAAAATGTTGGAAATTCTGCAGAGAATCTGAGAGGTTTGTGGTTTCGAAAATGATCAAATAATAAAATTATCTAGAAGAAGTCTATGTTTAAAATCAATTCAAATGGATATTTTTAGTAGCTTCAAGTATGTATAACATCACAATGCAGAGCGATTGGTGGAGGAGTTGAGGAGGGGCGTCTATGAGTGCATGGTGTGTTGGGGAGAGGTGGCGAGGAGGGAGCAGGTGTGGTCATGTTCTTGTTGCAGCCACATCTTCCACCTCAAGTGCATCCACAGATGGGCATCAAACGCAACTTCTCAAGTCCTCCCTCCAACCACTTCCCTTCCCACCACATCTCCTCCAGCCCATATTCAATCTTTTACCTCTTCCTCTATCCATCTTCCACCCCATCTTTCTCCTGATTCTTCGAGGAGTAGCTATAGCAATCACGACAAGGGTCAGGTCAGTTGGAGATGCCCAGCCTGCCAGAATATCACTCTTGGCCTTCCTCAGCACTACAAGTGCTTCTGTGGTACGTCTCCAGTTATCTTTTTCTGCCATGGGTGTTGGCATTACCGCTCAAAAACCCATACGGAAATTTATGTTAAACTTCCGGTTTCCTCTTCTTTCACAAAAATCCAAAAAGTCTACAACAACCTTCACTTATAAAATACTTGCAAACATTATGACTCCTCATTCCCATACTCCTCCTACTCAATCACCCATACTTCTCCATACCATCATCACCACCAGGGAAGCAGACAAACCCACAGGTAAATGGGTTCTCGGTGCCTCACAGTTGTGGGGAGGTGTGTGGACGGAAGGGCAGGAGTGGAGACCACTGCAAACACCCTTGCAGTCTTCTCTGTCACCCTGGTCCTTGTCCCCCGTGCACCGCTTACACCACCGCCCACTGCCTGTGTGGCAGACTCAAAAGCAGTGTCAAGTGCTCACTAACTCCCAACTTAAGGTGCTTGCTGTGTGGTTGTTGTTTGCTTGTGCTTGTTGGGTTGTTTTCTTGGGGTTGTTTGTTGTTGTTTGTCTGGTTGTGGTTGTTTGTTGTTGTTGTTTGTCTGGTTGTGGTTGTTTGTTGTTTGTCTAGTTGTGGTTTTTTGTTGTTGTTTGTCTGGTTGTGGTTGTTTGTTGTTTTTTGGTTGTGGTTGTTTGTTGTTGTTGTTTGTCTGGTTGTGGTTGTTTGTTGTTGTTGTTTGTCTGGTTGTAGTTTTTTGTTGTTGTTGTTTGTCTGGTTGTGGTTTTTTGTTGTGATTGCTATTTTTGTGTTGTGGCTGTCGTCGTTGTTTGGGATGGAGTTTGATTGGGTTGCAGTTGTATGATGCTTTGAGGATATATTAAATAACGACACACACATGGATAAACACACACTCACACATACACACACACACACACACACACACACACACACACACACACACACACACACACACACACACACACAAACAAACACACAGGTGCGAGGGAGAGTGTGGCAGAAAACTAAACTGCTCAAAACACATGTGTTCTCTCCTTTGCCACCTTCCTCCTTGTCCTCCTTGCAAGCGAGTACTGCAAGTCACGTGTCATTGTGGAAAAGTTAAAAGAGACTCTGTGTGTGGCGATGCACTGCTAACAAGGTGGCTGGGAGGAGTAAAGGGGTGTGGTTGATGTGGTCGAGTGTGCTTGCATATGGTTATATGGGGTGGCATAGGGTTGGTTGGATGTATCTGGAATGATGACTATGAGTGTGGCTTTCTCCAAACAGGCCTTTTCAGTGCAAGCTGCCGTGCAACAAACTCCTCCCATGCGGCAACCACAGCTGTCAATCAAGCTGTCACGATGGTCCCTGTCCTTCTTGTTCTTTTCTGCCTTCCTCCGTCTCCCACTGTCCTTGTGGAAAAGTGGCATTATGCACCTTAACTGCAGTAGCCAGAAAGAGCTGCCTCGATGCAGTGGCGTGTTGTGAGGCGGTGTGTGGTAAGGAACTTTCCTGTGGACCGGAAGGTAGCTGGAGCTTGGGGTGGTGGTGGTGGTAGTGGTGGTGGTAGTGGTGGTGATGGTGGTGGTGGTGGTGGTGGTAGTGGTGGTGGTGGTGGTGATGGTGGTGATGGTGGTGGTGGTGGTGGTGATGGTGCATCTTCCCAAATAATGAAAAATCTTATTTGTTTCCATCGATCATTATCAATGTTTTTTTTTCCAAGCCATTCATTCACCCATATATTTTATTTTTTATACTCCATGCAATTCATTCATTCATTCATCAATACATTCAATCTTTCCTCTACTCCATGCAATTCATTCATTCATTCATCAATACATTCAATTTTTCCTCTACTCCATCCATTCATTCATTCCATCTTCTCCCTTCCAGGACGGCGTCATAAGTGCAAGCAGAGGTGTCATGAAGGGAGCTGTCCTCCCTGTGATGGAGTGATGATGCTCAAGTGCCGTTGTGGAGCTAATGAGAAGGAGGTGCAGTGTGTGACGGTGGTGGGTGGTGGAATGAGAGGAGCCAAAAAGATGGAAGGAAAGAAGCAGATTGATGGAGGAAGAAGCGGTATGGAGAAGGAAATAGGAGAGAGTGAGAAGAAGGAAGCTGTTGTAAAAGTAGAAGAGAAGAAGGATGTGGAGGAGAAGAAGGAAGAGGAGGAAAAAAAAGATGATGGGGAGGAAGAGGATGCAGATGGAGTGAAAGAAGGAGGGGAGTGGAGGTGTTGGGTGAGGTGCAACAAGAAGATGAGCTGTGGCAGACACAAGTGCTCTCAAACGTGCTGCACCGACCAGGATCACACGTGCAAACTCGTGTGTGGATGTGCGTGAATTATTCTTTTCTTTTTCATATGTTGTTTTTCTTTCAATTTTTCATAACAATTGTTTTAGGGATATGTTTCGTATTTTCACCAAAACTTTTTTCTATACCCTTCCCATCACCTCCACCCCACCTTTCCATCACCTCCCCATCACCTCCACCCCACCTTTCCATCACCTCCCCATCACCTCCACCCCACCTTTCCATCACCTCCACATCATCTCCACCCCACCTTTCCATCACCTCCACATCATCTCCACCCCACCTTTCCATCACCTCCCCATCACCTCCACACCACCTCCCCATCACCTCCACACCACCTCCCCATCACCTCCACATCACCTCCACACCACCTCTCCATCACCTCCACATCACTTCCACATCACCTCCACATCACCACCCCATCACCTCCACATCACCTCCACATCATCTCCACATCACCTCCACACCATCTCCACACCACCTCCACACCACCTCCCCATCACCTCCACACCACCTCAACATCACCTTCCACACTCAGACAAGCTTTCATGCACTCTGCACAGATGTCAAGAACGCTGTCACAGGGGAAGGTATCCGTCCAATTTATCCCTCGCTACTCATCCATTGCAACTTTTTCCATTCTATTCATCCCATCCCATTCGTATTCTTTCATTTATTCTTTTTCATTTCCACTATGAAACACTTTTCGCTACAAAAAATTTCAACTTCGAAAGGCTTGCCACATGACCACACCACACCACACCACACCACACCACACCACACCACACCACACCACACCACACCACACCAACACACCACACCACACCACACCACACCACACCACACCACACCAACACACCACACCACACCACACCACACCACACCACACCACACCACACCACACCAACACACCACACCACACCACACCAACACACCACACCAACCCACCACACCAACACACCACATCAACACACCACACCAACACACCACACCAACACACCACACCACACCAACACACCACACCAACCCACCACACCAACACGCGCAGGTGTGAGCAGTGTTGGCAGGTAGGGTGGCAGGAATTACGGTGTCATTGCGGAGCGGAGGTCATCTACCCTCCTGTCCCATGTGGTACTAAAGCGCCACCTTGCGAAAGACCTTGTACAAGGTGAGGATGGGTGGAAGAGAGGGAGGTCAGAGGTGACGGCGGTTGTTATTTTAAACTAGTAACATAACAAGAAAATTGATGGTTAGAAGTGAGGGTGGTAGTAAAAAGGTCTGAAAAACATAAAATTTGGAAAAAAAATTGTTTTTATGTGGAAGGTTTGAAAGCGATTTTTAATTTTTCAAACTCGCCACCAAGGGAGCACCAATGTGACCACCCAGTCAGCCACCCCTGCCACTCCGAACCCTCTTGTCCTCCTTGCACCTTTCTCATGCAGAAGGACTGCTTGTGTGGCAAGGTTGGCGTCTTCATACCACAATTCATCAAATCACCATTCATCCAAACCACCATTCATCAAACCACCATTCACCAAACCACTATTCATAAAACCACAATTCATCAAACCACCATTCATCCAAACCACCATTCATCCAAACCACAATTCATCAAATCACCATTCATCAAATCACCATTCATCAACCCACCACTGCAAAATCATTCTAAACTCTACCTTTCTCTCGTCAACATGATCCTTCACTGCCACTTTTTTCAATCACCATCATTTTCAATCACATTTTCTTTTTTATAATCATCATCTCGCCGTTCTTCCATCATCACTACCTACCCACCATCCTTCACCATTTATCCACCACCCACCCATCATCCTTCACCATTTCTCCACCACAGGAACAACACCGCATCGTTCCATGCTACCTGCAGGAGGTGTCTTGTGGCCTGCCATGCGACAAGCAGCTGCCCTGCTTCATCCACCGCTGCCCTGTCACGTGCCACAAGGTTAATTTTATTTCTTGCTTCATCCGTTACTTCATCGTTACTCCACCCGTTACTCTTTCTGTTACTCCATCGTTACTCCACCCGTTACTCTTTCTGTTACTCCATCGTTACTCCACCCGTTACTCTTTCTGTTACTCCATCGTTACTCCACCCGGTACTTCTCTATTACTACATCGTTACTCCACCCGTTTCTTTTTCTATTACTCCATCGTTACTCCACCCGTTACTCTTTCCGTTACTCCATCGTTACTTTACCCGTTAGTCCACTAGTTGCATTTACTCACCACTCCTCCATCCCTCGCCCACCACTACCGATCACTACTCACCCACCAGCACCATTCACCACTTCGTGCAACAATTACTGCTGTTAATAATAGTCGCAGAAAAAAGCAACAACAATAATAATACTAGTAATAACAATAACTCCAACAACAATAACGACTAAAACTAAGTTTCAACAAAAACAACTTCAACAACAACAACATTGAATACCCCAACAATAACAACAACAAAAACAACAACAATACTAACAAGAACTATACAAAAAAAAGACTCGACAACAATATCCTCTCCAGTCCATTAATAGCCCCAATCCTAAAATCCCAACACCAACCAACAACCTCAACACACCACCACACAGGGACCATGCAAGGACACATGCACACAAGCCTGCCCCCTTCCACGACCCTCCTGTGGTCACCCCTGCCAGCTACCTTGCCATCACCAGCGTCCTTGTCCTCCCAGTGTATGCCACTATGAGCTCGAAGGCAGGTGTGCCTGTGGTCGCTTGAAGCAGGGAAAGATGCTGTGTCTGCAAGGTGGTGGTCGTAGTGGTTGTTGTTTGTTGGGGTTGTTGGGGTTGTTGGGGTTGTGGCTTGTTGTTTTTTTTTCACATCAACACCACTTCACATCCAATTCCATCTACAGCATACAAAAACACGCACGAACACACACACACACACACACACACACACACACACACACACACACACACACACACACACACACACACACACACACACACACACAAATACACATACACATACACACACACAAATACACATACACACACACAGAAGAGAAACAAGAGCGGGCAGCAGATTACGCGGCTTATGCGGCTTCGAGCGGTGCAACCTGCAAGGACATCAAGACCACGTTCAAGAGGTACCCCGGTCTAATGCTGCTGTGGAAGAGCTTCAATATCTTCAATATATATGTGTTACATATGTACCTTCGTAACCCCATCGTGGTCTCGAAACTACGGGGTTAATGCCACTATAATAATACTCGTTTTGTATTGTATTGTATTTTATTTTATTGTATTTTATTGTATTGTATTGTATTGTATTGTATTGTATTGTATTGTATTGTATTGTATTGTATTGTATTGTATTGTAGTGTTTTGTATAGTATTGTATTGTATTGTATTGTATTGTATTGTATTTTATTGTATTGTATTGTATTGTAGTGTATTGTATAGTATTGTATTGTATTGTATTGTATTGTATTGTATTGTATTGTATTGTATTGTTTTGTATTGTATTGTATATAAAATTTTGCTTCCGTTGCTTGCCTTGGCGCTTTACAATTCATACTATTCATACTATATTATATTCCGATACATATAAATAAATGCACTATATATATGTGGCCTCGAAACTCTACGGGGTTAATGCCACTATAATAATATTCGTGTTTGTATTGTATTGTATTGTATTGTATTGTGGCCTCGAAACTCTACGGGGTTAATGCCACTATAATAATATTCGTGTTTGTATTTTATGTATTGTATTGTATTGTGGCCTCGAAACTCTACGGGGTTAATGCCACTATAATAATATTCGTGTTTGTATTGTATGTATCTAATGGCTGTTGAGTTCTTATCTTCTCAATCCTCTGAGGGGACTTGTCGCATCGTTTTTCACATTGTGAGGTCCGTACTTCTACCGCCTGGTGCTGCAGTGCGTGTGCTATTTAATGTTACGTCATACAACTTGAGGTTCCCTACCGAATTATATTGTAACCTAATTTAATGCTTGATGCGAGTCAGACTTGAGTCGTTGAAGTCAAAGTTGCCGCAGCTTAGTCGTTGTTGCTCTAAAGATGTGCACTAGGAGGCTTTCACTGTCTGACCCTTCCACCTTGCCACTCAGACTGCAGTGCGATGGCACGTGTCACAAGGAGGAGAGGAACAGACGCCTTGCCGAGGCTCTGGGCATCGAGGCCTGCAAGAAGCACCTCCCAGATATCCCCTCTCAGGCTCCCGCCTACTCGGACTACGTGCTGGAGTATGGACGAAAGCAGAAAAAGTTTGTGGAGGAGGTAGAACAGAGCCTCAAGAACCTTGTGTTGGCTGTGCAAGAGGTGGGTGGGTAGTGGGTGGATGGGTGGTGGGTGGGTGGGTGGTGGGTGGATGGGTGCTGTTGGTGGATTAATGGGTGGCTTAGCTTGTGGGTAACATTGTGGGTTGAGAAAATTAGTATGCTGGTTGTTTGGTTGTCTGGTTGAGTATCGATATAATTATTGTTTAATACGTTTGCTTGTTTG
>OX387250.1:1935147-1955147 GCA_947562095.1 Branchellion lobata
GGTGTCTGTGAAGGTTTTGCTTCGATGGCGAAGAAAATTGAGGGTTGTAAAAATGGCTAGAAGGATGGTGAGCGGGAGGAAAATGGTGGATGGGATGAAGATGGTGAAAAGAAGAAGGACAGTGAAGAGGAGGAGGATGGTGAAGAGGAAGAGGATGGTGAAGAGGAGGAGGATGGTGAAGAGGAGGAGGATGGTGAAGAGGAGAAGGATGGTGAAGAGGAGGAGGATGGTGAAGAGGAGAGCATGTGTTAGAAGAATGAAGGGGTCTGGAAAGAGGCCTGCAGACCAGGGTGGCTGTGTGGTTGTTGCAGAGCTCCACAAGAATGGGTTTGGTGACCATGCTGGTGGTGAGAGAGCCAGGCTGTTGCTGAGAACGTGTGGTGGCCACAAGTGCGACGCCGTTCGATTGCTTGTTCGGTGGTTCTTCTTGTTGGTTTTGTTCCTCTACGCTGATATCCGCCTCGTTTTTGTTTTTCAAGAAAATATTTTTCCACCTCCTCCTCTTCTTCCTTCTTCCTGTCTTATTCTGATTTATGTCAGACTGGCCTTGATTTATGACTTTTGACATCTCAAGAGGGTTTCTCGTCCTTCTCTTCATTAATCCCATCCTCCCCCGCTTGCCTTTTTCTTCCGTCACTTCTTCTCTTTCTTCGGACTTCCTTCTACCTTCCTTGCCACTTTTCACCGCTCCCAAGCTTCTGGCCTTCATGGCGTAGTGGTGGTATTCGAAAGAGTTTCTGAAGAGAGTGGGCTGCTTGGCAAAGGTGAGATGGCGCTTGAAGTGGTTGGAGTAGGATGGCCGGATGAAGGTAGCCTTCTTGACGTTCAAGGCATTGTTGGCACGTCTGCTTGGCGGCTTTTTAAACACTTGAGCAGTGTTGTGATCCCCACGAGCACCCGTCTCCAGCCCACCTGGACTATCCGTCTGCTCCTTCGAACTCACAAACGGATCGTTCTTCAGCTCCTCCCAGCTTCCTTCCTCCTCATTACTTCTCCGCTCCCCACAACTCATCCGTTTTTCATTGATTTTTGAATCAAAGCAACCACCAGTAAAAACTCCATTCTTCTCCACCTCTTTTCCTCTGTGAAGCTGCCCTTTGTGAACGCCTTTATTGCTTGCCGAAATGTCGTCTCGACTTCGGCAATTCTGGCGCTTTTTATTGTCATTATTTATTGCCTTGTTATCTCCATTACTAGTGGTAATATTTGTGTTATTATTATCGTTATTATTATTATTATTATTATTATTATTATTATTATTATTATTATTATTATTATTATTATTATTATTATTATTATTATTATTATTATTATTATTATTATTATTATTATTATTATTATTATTATTATTATTATTATTATTATTATTATTATTATTATTATTATTATTATTATTATTATTATTATTATTATTATTATTATTATTATTATTACTATTATTATTATTATTATTATTATTATTATTATTATTATTATTATTATTATTATTATTATTTTTATTATTATTATTATTATTATTATTATTATTATTATTATTATTATTATTATTATTATTATTGTCGTTAACCTTGATGTTGTTGTATTTGTATTTATTGTCGGTGCCGTTAAAACCTCCCTTGTTAGTTCCTAGGCATGCTTTTTGGTGACTTTTAGGTGTTACATTTTGTTTATGAATGAATGTACTTTGTGTGGTTTGTCTGCGTGGACTTTTGACTTGTACAATTTGTCTGTGCAGTGGTTCAGTGGCTCGTGAGTGAGCGTTTTTGAGGGGTAAAGAAGATGTATTGTTGCTAACAACAGTGCAGGTGTTGCAAGAGTTGCAGCTGTTACAGCTGTTACAGCTGTTACAGTTGCTGCAATTGCTTGTTTTGTTGTCGATGAAAGAGTTTAAGTTGTCGGCGACGCCGTAGCCGATAAGTTTCCTGACGTGCAGTTGAAGGCGCTGTGTGACGCACTCAATGAAGATTCGGTAAGGCCAGGAAAGGAGGAACAGGGTGCACAGCCAGTAGAACCACGACGACACGAACCACTTGTCGGACACGAAAACATATACGCTGTCGTGGTTGCCTGGTTGTCTGTTGAACAACTCAACTCCTTCGAAGCGCAGACTCTCCTCGAAGTCAACCACCTCGTCCAACCACCCTGACTTTTCCACGAATGCCTTCTTTTGCCGTTCAAACTCCTCTCTCGCCTCCCCTTCCACCACCTGGAAACCTTTCACCACCTCCACCTTGCACACTCCACATTCAGCCACCTCCACTCCCTGGTCCGACAGGTCCAAGCAGTTTTTGAGTACTGCGGCTTTTTCGCCTCTCAGTCTACCCAGTCCACAACGCATCAGAGCCTCCACCTCATCTTCCTCTTCATCCTCCTCTTCACCACTCTCTTTCTTGACGCCCAATGGCGCAGACACGTAGTCATACTGCCTGGCGACCGAGTGTGTGTTGATCTTTTGGTAAAAGTGGTAGACATTGCCGTAACGAGCTTCATTACGCGACTTCACGTAGTCGCACTTGCGTTCGTAGTGGTAGGCAAGGCACTTCCAGGTGATGATGGGAGGAGTCCTTGTGGCGGTTTGGAACTGCTTGTCAAACGAAGCCACACTCCAACACTCCTTCAAGGCGCTCCTCATCCTGTTGTGCCAGCCTTCCACCAGGTACAACATGTAGAGAAGGAGCAAGAGGGTGAGAGGGATGATGATGGAGTGGTCTTCGCATAGAGTCGACAGATGCTTTTGTGGTGGTGGTGGTTGCTGTTGTGGGTATTGTTGGCTCAGTTGTTGTTGTTGTTGTTGTTTCAGTTGCTGTTGGTGCTGTTTGAACTTGTTGTGGCTGTAGAAAATGGGAGGAGGAATACTGGGAGGATGTCTCAAGAGTGTAGCGTTGGGGGGAAGGGCGTGGCTGGAGTTTGCTGGAGTGGATAAGGGGTAAGAGTGGTTGAGGGAAAGCTTGCAAAAAATGACAGCACACAGGGAGGAGTGGATGACGAGAGAGAGAAACAAGCATTTGTAGTAGAAGTTGTCTTTCAACATCTGTCTGAATGTCTGTCTGCGTGTCTGTCCCTTTGTCCGCCCAGCCATGCGTGTCTGTGTGGTTTAACATGGGTGAGCGGATGTGTTGGTGTGGCAGAAGTGATGTAAAAGGAATGTAATAGGGGTGATATAAAAGGATATAGGGTGATATAGAGGCGGATATGAAAGAAGTGGTGTAGGGAGGTTGTAGTTGGTCGAATGCTTTGCATGCACGCCTGCTCACGTGTCTTGGTCAGCAATTAGACAGACCGCAATTTAACGATGAGTGTTGTTACACTTTATTGTTTGCTAGGTGGCCATTTATTGTTTCTGATTTTCCGTCGTCCGTGGCCTAATGGTTATCGAACTAGGCTGTCGAACGTGGAGCTCAAGGTTCGATTCTTGGTTATGGAAACAATTAAGTTTCAAAACTGGCGAGTAAAAAAACAGATGCCATGCTAAAGCTGCGTGGTCACTAGAGTCCCAGCATGAGGTAAAACTCTGGAAGGCCTTTGAACGCTTGCGTGGAGACGCTACACAATGCACAGATAAGATTAGATTAGGTTGATTTAGGAGGAGGTGAAAGAGATTAGTTCCCTGCAAACACTGCAGCCTTATGGGGCATCTGTGAATTAGAAGAGTTATGTGGAAGGGCATAACCATTGGGACTTTCTTGACAGGCAAGACGACGCATTAAGGTGATTTGTGACGTAATTAGAGCACTGCGTATCTGATGGAATTGTCTTTTGAGTCAACAAGCATCCCTAGTCTCGCAAGAGCGCAATTAAGGACGCATTAAGGATTGTTCTGTTGTCATTTTTGTTGCTGCTGTTGACGTTGTTGTTGTTGCTGCTGTTGACGTTGTTGTAGTTGTTGCTGCTGTTGACGTTGTTGTAGTTGTTGCTGCTGTTACCGTTTTTGTTGCTGTTGCTGCTGTTGACGTTGTTGCTGCTGCTGTTACCGTTGTTGTTTCTATTGTTGGTGTTGACGTTGTTATCATTGTTTTTAGTTGCTGCTGTTTCGTTGTTGGTTCGTTGTTGTTGCTATGGTTACCGTGGCGTGTAGCAATGTCACGTCGAAGCAGCTAACTGCGTTGAAGCATGCGCTTGAGTATTTGTAACAGCGAAAAAGTTAATTCTTCTCCACCACAAGTAATTCGCAAGCGGTCAAGAATCCTCTTATAGCGTGCCATCAATCAATCCCCTCTCCACACGCATCCACATAACTACGCCGAATCAGTGCGTCAATGCGTGTTTTATTCGGTTTTGTTTACTTTTACCCTTTTTATTTGTTTTTATTTTTATTTTTTGAATTGATTTATTGACTTATTTATTTATTCATTTATTTATAAGTTCCATTCATTCTTATCAATTTATGACGTATTTTGAGCCATTTACTCTTGTTTTATATTTATTTTATTTATTTATTCATTTATTTATTTTATTTATTTAATTATTTGTTTATTTTATTTATTTATTTTAGTTGTTTATTTATTTATTTATTCATTTATTTATTTATTTATTTATTTATTTATTTATTTATTTATTTATTTATTTATTTATTTATTTATTTATTTATTTATTTATTTATTTATTCATTTATTTATTTATTTATTTACTTATTTATTTATTTATTTATTTATTTATTTATTTATTTATTTATTTATTTATTTATTTATTTATTTATTTATTTATTTATTTATTTATTTATTTATTATTTATTTATTATTTTAGTTTCCATTTTATGTTATTTCTTTAAACGTTGTGCGCTGTATCATTCTTCAATTGATGCTTGTTTGAAGCGACAAGCCTCCCAAAGGTCGCCAAACTATCGAAATTGAAACAAAACTAAATTTCAGAACAAAAAATCTGGAAAATTCTGGAAAAATTGAAATAAAGTCGAGATTTTGTCTTCTCTTAAAACATTGAGAGGCAAATGAATGAGGAATGCCTCTCGCCTGGTGTATCAGTGGTGTATCAGTGGTGTATCAGTGGTGTATCAGTGGTGTATCAGTGGTGTATCAGTGGTGTATCAGTGGTGTATCAGTGGTGTATCAGTGGTGTATCAGTAGTGTATCAGTGGTGTATCAGTGGTGTATCAGTGGTGTATCAGTGGTGTATCAGTGGTGTATCAGTGGTGTATCAGTGGTGTATTAGTGGTGTATCAGTGGTGTATCAGTGGTGTATCAGTGGTGTATCAGTGGTGTATCAGTGGTGTATCAGTGGTGTATCAGTGGTGTATCAGTGGTGTATCAGTGGTGTATCAGTGGTGTATCAGTGGTGTATCAGTGGTGTATCAGTGGTGTATCAGTGATGTATCAGTGGTGTATCAGTGGTGTATCAGTGGTGTATCAGTGGTGTATCAGTGGTGTATCAGTGGTGTATCAGTGGTGTATCAGTGGTGTATCAGTGGTATATCAGTGGTGTACCAGTGGTGTATCAGTGGTGTATCAGTGGTGTATCAGTGGTGTATCAGTGGTGTATCAGTGGTATATCAGTGGTGTACCAGTGGTGTACCAGTAGTGTGCTAGGGGTTTTCCGTTAATCAAGTTATCAGTGAGGTCCATCTTATGTTCGTCACATGATGTACACCTTACGTTCCATATTTGATGTACGCATTTTGTGCACATGATATACGCATTTTGTACAAGTGATGTAGATATCGTGTACAACATATGTACAAAATTGTAAAACATTCGTGGAAGTTTTATTTACAAAAATAGTATGACATGTGTATAACATTTGTATGACATCCGTACAACATCCGTACAACATCCGTACAACATCCGTACAACATCCGTACAACATCCGTACAACATCCGTACAACATCCGTACAACATCCGTACAACATCCGTACAACATCCGTACAACATCCGTACAACATCCGTACAACATCCGTGCAACATCCGTACAACATCCGTACAACATCCGTACAACATCCGTACAACATCCGTACAGCATCCGTACAACATCCGTACAACATCCGTACAACATCCGTACAACATCCGTACAACATCCGTACAACATCCGTACAACATCCGTACAACATCCGTACAACATCCGTACAACATCCGTACAACATCCGTACAACATCCGTACAACATCCGTACAACATCCGTACAACATCCGTACAACATCCGTACAACATCCGTACAACATCCGTACAACATCCGTACATCATCCGTACAACATCATACAACGATTGTAAAACGTTTGTATAACATTTGAAAAGCATTTAGAACAGTTTTATAACATTGTACAACAACTGTACACCTTTGTAAAACATTTGTATAGCATTGTACAATCATTGTATGACATTTGTATGAAATTTGTACAGTTGTCGAGGCAGAGAGGTGCTCGAAGACAAGTAAGATGACAGTGCAAACGAACGGGCAAACATTCAAAGAGCCTCATAGGTGGTTTGATTGGAAGGGAATTGATTGAACGTATTGCCCTGTCTTGTAACGTATTTCATTTCTTTGTATTTCGTTTCTTTGTATTTAATTTCGTTGTATTCCATTTCTTTGTATTTCATTTCTTTGTATTTAGTTTCTTTGTATTTCATTTCTTTGTATTTCATTTTTTTTTATTTCATTTCTTTGTCGTTCATTTCTTTGTATTTCATTTTTTTGTATTTCATTTCGTTGTATTTCATTTCTTTGTATTTCATTTCTTTGTATTTCATTTCGTTGTATTTCATTTCTTTGTATTTCATTTCTTTGTATTTCATTTCGTTGTATTTCATTTCTTTGTATTTCATTTCTTTGTATTCTATTGTTTCTTATTTGTTTTCATTTCTTTTCCTTTTACTGCAGTATATTATATTGCAACGTACTGTGATTTATTTTTTTGTATTGATTTGTATTGCTTTCTATCTTATTGTATCGTATTTCGTTGTTTGTGTTTTATTGTATTTTATTGTATTTTATTGTATTTTATTGTATTTTATTGTATTTTATTGTATTTTATTGTATTTTATTGTATTTTATTGTATTTTATTGTATTTTATTGTATTTTATTGTATTTTATTGTATTTTATTGTATTTTATTGTATTTTATTGTATTATATTGTATTTTATTGTATTTTATTGTATTTTATTGTATTTTATTGTATTTTATTGTATTTTATTGTATTTTATTGTATTTTATTGTATTTTATTGTATTTTATTGTATTTTATTGTATTTTATTGTATTTTATTGTATTTTATTGTATTTTATTGTATTTTATTGTATTTTATTGTATTTTATTGTATTTTATTGTATTTTATTGTATTTTATTGTATTTTATTGTATTTTATTGTATTTTATTGTATTCAATTGTATTTAATTGTATTTCCTTGTATTGTATTTTAATATAATTTATCTTGCTATATCGTAATTTTCATGCGCGGGTGCAGGAGCTCATGGCGATTTAGAGGAAATGTGGAGGAAATGTTGCAAAGAATTGAAGTAGTGGCCATGAAGCTAACCAAACTAGATTGTTCCACGTGGATGCTTTGGAGGGAAGAAAAGGAGAAGGGATGGATGGATAGATTTAAAATGCATGGATGGATGGATTGATGGAGGCAGGAATGAATGGATGGATTGATGGAGGGAGGAATGGATGAATAAATGGAGGAAGGAATGATTGGAAGGTAGAATGAAAGAAGGATGGATGGATGGTTAGATGAATGAGTAGTGAATGTAAGTTTTTATGAAAGGATTGAGGAGTTTTCTGGATGGATGAAAAAGATGGATGGAAGGTGGAGGGAAAAGATGGATGGAAGGTGGATGGAAAAGATGGATGGAAGGTGGATGGAAAAGATGGATGGAAGGAGGATGGAAAAGATGGATGGAAGGTGGATGGAAAAGATGGATGGAAGGTGGAGGGAAAAGATGGATGGAAGGTGGAAGGAAAAGATGGATGGAAGGTGGAAGGAAAAGATGGATGGAAGGTGGATGGAAAAGATGGATGGAAGGTGGATGGAAAAGATGGATGGAAGGAGGATGGAAAAGATGGATGGAAGGTGGATGGAAAAGATGGATGGAAGGTGGAGGGAAAAGATGGATGGAAGGTGGAAGGAAAAGATGGATGGAAGGTGGAAGGAAAAGATGGATGGAAGGTGGATGGAAAAGATGGATGGAAGGTGGATGGAAAAGATGGATGGAAGGAGGATGGAAAAGATGGATGGAAGGTGGATGGAAAAGATGGATGGAAGGTGGAGGGAAAAGATGGATGGAAGGTGGAAGGAAAAGATGGATGGAAGGTGGAAGGAAAAGATGGATGGAAGGTGGATGGAAAAGATGGATGGAAGGTGGAGGGAAAAGATGGATGGAAGGTGGAGGGAAAAGATGGATGGAAGGTGGAGGGAAAAGATGGATGGAAGGTGGAGGGAAAAGATGGATGGAAGGTGGATGGAAAAGATGGATGGAAGGTGGAAGGAAAAGATGGATGGAAGGTGGAAGGAAAAGATGGATGGAAGGTGGAGGGAAAAGATGGATGGAAGGTGGAAGGAAAAGATGGATGGAAGGTGGAAGGAAAAGATGGATGGAAGGTGGAAGGAAAAAGAGTATGGAATTCATATTAATGTAGGTGATTAGTGCAGAATACATTTGTGATTGAAATGGATGGAGGGATAGATGAGCATAAGTGGGTGGAAGGGATGGATGGACAAAGGTGGATGAAAGGGGTGGGTGGGCATGGAGGGATGAGAGGGGTGGGTGGGCATGGAGGGATGAGAAGGGTGGGTGGGCATGGAGGGATGAGAGGGGTGGGTGGGCATGGGGGGGTGAAAGGGGTGGGTGGGCATGGAGGGATGAGAGGGGTGGGTGGGCATGGAGGGATGAAAGGGGTAGGTGGGCATGAGGGGATGAAAGGGGTGGGTGGGCATGGAGGGATGAGAGGGGTGGGTGGGCATGGGGGGGTGAAAGGGTTGGGTGGGTATGGAGGGATGAAAGGGGTGGGTGGGCATGGAGGGATGAAAGGGGAGGGTGGGCATGGAGGGATGAAAGGGGTGGGTGGGCATGGAGGGATGAAAGGGGTGGGTGGGCATGGAGGGATGAAAGGGGTGGGTGGGCATGGAGGGATGAAAGGGGTGGGTGGGTAAAGAGGGATGAAAAAGGTGGGTGGGCATGGAGGGATGAAAGGGGTGGGTGGGTATGGAGGGATGAAAATTTATGGAGAATAAAAAGAAAATAATATGAATTGAAAAGATGAAAGGAAGGAAAAAAGATGGATGGATGAAATAAAATAACTGGATGGATAGAATGAAAAAAAGAGATGAAGGGAGGATATGAAAAGAGAAAGAGGAGGAAAAAGATGAAGGAGGTGGATCAAAGAGATGAAAGAGAGAGATGGATGGAAGAAGGAAGAAAAAGGTTTTTTTCATCGTAAGATGGAACAACTTGTGAAAGGGAGAAAAAGCGGCCGATGGAAATGGTGGGATGGAAGAAGATTGAAAGTAAAAGAATGAAAGAGGAGGAGGAGGAGGAAGAGGAGGAGGAGGAGGAGGAGGAGGAGGAGGAGGAAGAGGAGGAGGAGGAGGAGAAGGAGGAGGAGGAGAAGGAGGAGGAGGAGGAGGAGGAGGAGGAGGAGGAGGAGGAGGAGGAGGAGGAGGAGGAGGAGGAGGAGGAGGAGGAGGAGGAGGAGGAGGAGGAGGAGGAGGAGGAGGAGGAGGAGGAGGAAGAGGAGGAGGAGGAGGAGGAGGAGGAGGAGGAGGAGGAGGAGGAGGAGGAGGAGGAGGAGGAGGAGGAGGAGGAGGAGGAGGAGGAGGAGGAGGAGGAGGAGGAGGAGGAGGAGGAGGAGGAGGAGGAGGAGGAGGAGGAGGAGGAGGAGGAGGAGGAGGAGGAGGAGGAGGAGGAGGAGGAGGAGGAGGAGGAGGAGGAGGAGGAGGAGGAGGAGGAGGAGGAGGAGGAAGAGAAAGAGGAAGAGGAGGAGGAGGAGGAGGAAGAGGAGAAAAAAAAAGAGGAGGAAGAAGAAGAAGAAGAAGAAGAAGAAGAAGAAGAAGAAGAAGAAGAAGAAGAAGAAGAAGAAGAAGAAGAAGAAGAAGAAGAAGAAGAAGAAGAAGAAGAAGAAGAAGAAGAAGAAGAAGAAGAAGAAGAAGAAGAAGAAGAAGAAGAAGAAGAAGAAGAAGAAGAAGAAGAAGAAGAAGAAGAAGAAGAAGAAGAAGAAAAAGAGGATGTTGCATGGGACGTTTGGTGCTCATGGTCGTTTGAAGCGCAGTGATTGATCAGCTGTTGGAGGGCAGGAACTTTATGAAGCGCTGCATTAAGATTTGAATTTTAGTTTCAATGCGGGTGCTCCAATCGATATGGGATTCGTATTGATTGTGTTGTACAAACATCCGTACAACGTATGTGTCTCAATGGGATGGATGAGTGGGCCAATGAGTGGATGAATGAATGGAAAGACGAATAGGTAGATGAGTGGCTGGATGAGTGGATGGATGAGTGGATGGATGAGTGGATGGATGAGTGGATGGATGAGTGGATGGATGAGTGGATGGATGAGTGGATGGATGATGGGTGGATGAGTGGATGGATGAAAAGGTGGATGAGGAGATGACTGAGTGGATGGATGAGTGGATGGATGGGTGTATGGATGAGTGGATGAATGAGTGGATGAATGAGTGGATGGATGGGTGAATGGATGGGTAGATGGATGGGTAGATGGGTGGGTGGATGGGTGGATGAATGGATGAATGTATGGGTGACTGAGTAGATAGATGAATAGATAGGTCACCGGGTGGATAGATGTTTTTTTTTCATAGATTTGTTTCAAAAATTCAGACAAAGGCTGGAAGGGTTACAACTGGAAAGGGTCATTTATAAAGTTTAATAACATGAAAGAGTAATGAGTTGAATTGGTTTGCAAATTTAAATTAAGAGTTGAACAACGGGGGTGGATGGATGGGTGGATGGATGAGTGGATGGATGAGTGGATGGATGGGTGGATGGATGGGTGGATAGATGGGTGGATGGATGGGTGGATGGATGGGTGGATGGAGGAGTAAATGAATGAGTGGATGGATGAGTGGATGGATGAGTGGATGGATGAGTGGATGGATGGGTGGATGGATGAGTGGATGGATGAGTGGATAGATGAGTGGATGGATGAGTGGATGGATGAGTGGATGGATGAGTGGATGGATGAGTGGATGGATGAGTGGATGGATGGGTGGATGGATGAGTGGATGGATGAGTGGATGGATGAGTGGATGGATGAGTGGATGGACAAGAAAGTAGATGAGCGGATGAATGAATGAGTGAATGGGTTGATGAATGAATGGGTGAACTGGTGGGTGGATGGATGAGTGAATGGGTGGATGAATGGGTGGATGAATGGGTGGATGAACGAATGGGTGAATGGATGAGTGGATGAATGGGTGAATGGGTTGGTGAACGAATGGGTGAATGGGTGGATGAATGGATGGATGAATAGATGGATGAATGGATGGGCTAATTAAGATTATGATGAATTGATGGAAAAAAGGATGGTGAAAGACAATTGTAATTATGAAATAAATTATTGAGAGCTGAGGAAGAGCGGAAGAAGGGTGGATTGATAGAAAATTGAACTGAAGTAGTAGGCTGAAAGGGACGGTAGTTGAAATAGATGAGTGAACGTGCTGGAGGTAAGTGGGTGTACGTTTTTAAAAGTTATTTTGTTGATTTTTTTTTGTTTTCAATAATTTTTTTTGTTAATTTTTCTAAATTTTTTGTTGTTTTTTGTTGTTGTTGTTGTTGTTGTTGTTAATTTTTTTGTTTTTTGTAGTTGTTAATTTTTTTGTTTTTGTTGTTATCGTTGTTAGGGCGAAGGAGTGGAGCGGTATCGAAGGCGGGGATAAATGAAGTTATATGAAGCGGTGAGGCAAATGCTCTTTGAATACTCTAGTGAAATGTTGTTGTTGCTGTTTTTGTTGTTGTTGCTGTTTTTGTTGTTGTTGCTAGTATTTTTTTGATGTTTTGTTGTTTTTGATGTAGTCTTTGTTGCTATTGTTTCTATTAATATTGTTTCTATTATTATTGTTTCTATTATTATTGTTATTTCTATTGTTTTTTTTTCTATTATTATTTTTGTTGTTGATATTGTTATTGTTGTTATTATTGTTGTTGCTATTGTAGAACCACGTGATCAAGTGGTCCTTATCTTTTGCAGAGTGTGACTCTTATAAATACAAGCGCTCCCTGACATCCAGTCAACTTTCTGACGTGAAGTGAAAACGAAAGATGAGGCCATTTGAAAAAAAAATAATAAGAAGAAAAAAATATAGAAATATTATAAATAAAAACAATAATAATAATAATACAAAATAGGTATAAAGATATAAATATATTTATTACTTAAATAATTAATTAAAATAAATAAATAAGAATAAATAAAAACAATCAAATATAAAAAAATAAACATAAAAACAAATAAAAACAAAGAACTGAATAGAGAAAAATAAATAAACAAAGAAACAAATAAATAAAAAATTAAAAATAGAGAGGTGTTAAAAGGCGGGGGTCCATTAAAAATGCAGCAGGCGTGCGGAATGTTGTGGTAAGCGGGAAGTCTGAAGTCACAAAGGCATGAAAGCTTCACCACGCTCCAAACCCTTGCCTGCCTCCATCGAATGATTTGGCGCTTAATAAATAGAATCATTATAATTAATTTGATGACGATGAAGAGGATAATAATAATGATAATTATTATTATTCTTTTGTTATTATTATTATTATTATTATTATTATTATTATTATTATTATTATTATTATTATTATTATTATTATTATTATTATTATTATTATTATTATTATTATTATTATTATTATTTTTATTATTATTATTATTATTATTATTATTATTATTATTATTATTATTATTATTATTATTATTATTATTATTATTATTATTATTATTATTATTATTATTATTATTATTATTATTATTATTATTATTATTATTGTTGTTGTTGTTGTTGTTGTTGTTGTTGTTGTTGTTGTTGTTGTTGTTATTTTTTTTATTATTATAGGGCCGAAGCAAGAAAATGAGGCGCCCCCGCTCAGTCATTAAGGCAAAAAACGATAATGATGATGATTCTATTATTATTATCTTATTTCATACTATTATATTCTTTTATATTATACTAGTTTCATTATTATTTTATTTTTATTATATTATTCTTAATTATTATATTATTTCATACTATTATATTCTTTTATATTATATTATTTTTATTAGTATATTATTCTTTATTATTATATTATTTTTAATTATTATATTATTTTTTTATTATTATATTATATATTATTATTATTTTATTTTTTATTTTTCATTATATTCATGCCACCCCTCCACCAGCTTGTGACTCTGATTTTTTTTCCAAGGACGCCTGCTTCATTGGCATTCTTGCTAGGGGATTTCATTGATAACTTGCTCTTTGTGTTTTAATCTAATCTAATCAAATCATTTATATAGCGCTGATTCCACACTCTTTAAGAGCGGTTGTAGAAAAGATTTCAGGTTTTCGAAAATATTTTCAAATATTTTGATGTTTTTGTTTTGAAATAGTCAAATAGTCTAACATATGTTGAATTTTGTTGAAATTGTAGGCTCAATCAGATTCTGGAGTGATTCAATTTCTTTCAATTACTTTCAACTTAAACCAATTCAGAGCGTCAGTCAGCAAAGCTTTTTTGATACCTTCGTATAATAGCTCACTCGGTTTTCGTGAAGAAAAAAAAAATGTTATAAAAGATTCAAAATTCGATGGTTTTTAATGCAACATCCGCAACTTTCGAAAGCCGTTGAATAGCAAAGAAGCTTTAAAAAGTGGAAAAAAAAATTAACGAAAAAGTTTATTTTTAAGATAGCAAAAAACAGTTTGTGATTTTTGTTTTTTTTTTTCAAGAAAAGATTAGTTTTTATTTCGAAAGATATCTTTGTATTAAAATATTGACGACAAATAAATAAGTGAGACAGGCGGGCAAAGTAAGCCGAATCGAATGAAAACGTCAAAATGAAATTACTTTTATGCGCTTGTGTCTTCTTTATGTATTCTTTGTGTGTTTTTTGTGTGTTCTTTGTGTGTTTTTTGTTTGTTCTTTGTGTGTTCTTTGTTTGTTCTTTGTTTATTCTTTGTGTGTGTTTTTTTTGTGTATTTTTTGTTTTTTCTTTGTGAGTTTTTTGTTTGTTTTTTGACATTTTGTGTTATGTGTGTGGGTGTTTGTGTCTCTATTATTTTTGTTTTTTTATTTTTTATTATTTTTTATTTATTTTTTTTATAGTTTATATTTTTTGTTTTTTATGTGTTCTTGTTTTTTATGTTATTTTTTATCTCTTTTTGTTCTTCAATGTGTTTTTGTGTGCTTTGATGTGCCTTGTGTGTTTTCACTTCTTGCAAGGCCCTCAGCTGCCTCAGCGCGTGTATGTGTGGATGTATGTTCGAGTGTAGGTCTGGGTGTCGTTGAGTGTCCTTGTGTGCATTTGTCGCGTGTGTTGTTTTATGTTCTTTTAAGTGTTTGAATCACTAGAGCGTCAGTTCTTCAGCTGGTGTTACGTTAAACTTTCAAATCTTTTTTCGCCCCGTCGTGGCCATGTGTTCCACGCAGACTCTTTTAAATTCACACGAAGTTCCGACAAAATAGCAAAAAAAGCTCGGAGTTTTGAACGTTTTTAGAATTTTAATTAAGTGTTGATTTGTGCATAAAATGGTTCATTCGGAGAGGCTGTAGTTTAAAATAAGTTTTGATGATAAACAAAAAATGGAAAAATAAGAGAGAGACTAAAGGGGGCTCAGCAAGGACAAGACGAAGAAATGTTTGCGGTGATTGGAAAAGTGTGGGAAATGAATGATTGAAAACTTGCACGACAACGAAAAAAACTAAACAACATTAAAAAAATAAATACGTAAAAAAAACGTCACAACACTTTTTTGCAGCTCTATGACAAGCTTCTCAGCCAATGAATCTCACCCCTCCACAACACACCACCCCTCCACAACACACCACCATTCCACAACACACCACCCCTCCACAACACACCATCACTCCACAACACACCACTCCACAACACACAACTCCATACCACCACTCCACAACACACCACCACTCCACAACACACCACCACTCCACAACACACCACCACTCCACAACACACCACCACTCCACAACACACCATCACTCCACAACACACCACCACTCCACAACACACCACCACTCCACTCCACACCACCACTCCACAACACACCATTACTCCACACCCCCACTCCACTCCACACCCCCACTCCACAACACACCACCACTCCACTCCACACCACCACTCCACAACACACCACCACTCCACTCCACACCACCACTCTACAACACACCACCACTCCACTCCACACCACCACTCCACAACACACCACCACTCCACTCCACACCACCACTCCACTCCACACCACCACTCCACTCCACACCACCACTCCACTCCACACCACCACTCCACTCCACACCACCACTCCACTCCACACCACCACTCCACAACACACCACCACTCCACAACACACCACCACTCCACAACACACCACCACTCCACAACACACCACCACTCCACTCCACACCACCACTCCACAACACACCACCACTCCACTCCACACCACCACTCCACAACACAAAGATCCCGCCCACCTACCGCTATAAAACACTTTCATCTTTTTAATACTTCCTCACAACACCAGCATCGTTCTACCACCTACTCTCAACACACTCACCATTCTATTGAACGTCTACAAACATCTCCACCCATCCACCACTACAACACCCTTCCCACATTCCTCCTCTCACATCCCTCATTTGAATTCCTCCACAACCGCCTGACCTACATTCCTACTTTCACACGCTCATCATTCTCAGCTTATCTGGTCCACCCCCTTTTTTATTCACTTTTTTCTTTTTTTCCTTTTCCATTTTTCCTTCTTTCTTTTTTTATCTTCTTCCATTTTTTTCTTCTTTATTTCCTCTTCCTTCTTTGTTATTTTTTTCATCCTCCTTCCTTCCTTCATCATTTTTTCTTTTTTCGTTTTCTTCCTTTCTTTGCCTCTTATTTTCTTTTCTTTGTTTTTTTGTATCTTTCTCCTCTTCCTCCTCCTCCTTCTTTTATTGTCTTTGTTTTCATTTTTCTCTTTCTTTTCTTTCCATTCCCTTCTCTTATTATCTCCCGTCTTTTGTTATTTCTCCATCCCACCCATTTGAATCTACTGTCAATTTATGGATACAATTCGAAGCGGCATTTGAACTAACAGCCCACATTCCGTGCCACATCCCTCGGGAGGGACACTAACTTCATCAACGACAGCCTGCTCAAAGTGCAAATATAAGCAATAAATAACACCTGAGGCTTCCCAACAATCTTCAGCGCCAGGGTGTGGCTAAAGAACGCCGGAGGTAGACAAGTTGAAAAATAGGAAAATAAACAGACGCTTATTGACTTTGGGAGCCAGGAATCTTTTTGAAAAGATTTTTTAAAGGTATTTTTTTAAATATTTGAATAATCAAAATAAACAAAACAAGACGTGTTTTAGAACTCGAAAGAGTCGATAGAGGCCTCAAAAGTCGATGAGGCGAGGGGGCTCAGGGCTGGAAGGCAATGATCATAACTTCGATATAAACATTCAAACGCCAATAAAAACTTACATTCGCTTGCCAATTGCAGATAATATACACCATTGCCGCTACTCTCCACCACTCCAATCACCTCTGCCACCACCACTCCAATCACCTCTGCCACCACCACCATCATCATCATCATCATCATTTCTACCACCACCACCATCATCATCATCATCATCATCATCATCATCATCATCATCATCATCATCATCATCATCATCATCATCATCATCATCATCATCATCATCATCATCATCATCATCATCATCATCATCATCATCATCATCATCATCATCATCATCATCATCATCATCATCATCATCATCATCATCATCATCATCATCATCATCATCATCATCATCATCATCATCATCATCATCATCATCATCATCATCATCATCATCATCATCATCATCATCATCATCATCATCATCATCATCATCATCATCATCATCATCATCATCATCATCATCATCATCATCATCATCATCATCATCATCATCATCATCATCATCATCATCATCATCATCATCATCATTTCCATTAACGCTTCAATTACTACAATTACCACAGTTCCACCACTATTCTCAAAATCCCATCCACCATCATCATAGTCATCTTTTCTACCTTTTAAGCCCCTAAAACAATCACCTTCACCACTACCACCACGAAAAAAACTCCAACTTCCACCCCCACCCCCATAAACCCAAGTATATAATATAATCTAATCAAATCATTTGTATAGCGCTGATTCCACACTGCTAAAAAGCGCTCTGTTACGAACCGTTTAGATAAACAAGTTTTAAAGATTTTACGACACGACGTAAGAGAAACTATTACACCACACTCACCAATAAACTCCCACTATTATCACCACCACACAACCATCACCACACCACCATCGAAACCACCAGAGTTACACTGCCACCACCAACACACCCTCCTCTCCACCTACCCTCTTCCCACCACATCCTCTTCCCCACCCACCCCCATAAACATCAGACAGGGTGTGGCAGGATCAAGCAGAGGCGTCGTTGGCACTCAAAGATACTGCAGTCACCCACTCTCCATCTGATCGCTACGTTTATATACCCCTTTACCCCTCACTTCGCTCACCGTCTGTTGTGGCTTTAGTTTCAAACCGAAATTATTTTTTATTTTTAGTTTTTTTTTATTTGATACTTTTTCTTCTTTGTTTTTTCTATTTTCATTTTTATTTTGTTTGAGTTTTTAATTCAAGTTTTGATTTCGGTTCCAAGTTCCGTTTTTTTTTTCACAACTTTTCGCACTATTTTTGAATCTCGAGGCACGTTGCGGTGAAGGTGCTCAACGCAAGGGTGTGGAATAAATTATTCAAGAAGCAAAACAAAGTCGCTAATTGAATTATGCCTTCGCTAAATGCATTGCAGGCAAAATCGATGTAACTAGCGTGATTGTTGAATGATGGTGGAGACTGCAGGCTGATGAGTGGTGCGTGGGTGGTGGTGGGTGGTGGTGAGTGGTGGTGAGTGGTGGTGGGATGGTGGTGGTGGTTGGTGGTGATGGGTGGTGATGGGTGGTGATGGGTGGTGGTGGGTGGTGGTGGGTGGTGGTGGGATGGTGGTGGGTGGTGGTGGGTGGTGGTGGGTGGTGGTGGGATGGTGGTGGGAAGAAAGTGATAGAGTGGCGGAGAGTGATGAGAATATGACTACTTATTTTTATTCTTTTTAAAAGTTAATCTCGATAATGTTTAAAAAATATTTGCTTGAAACATCAAAAGAAACTGATGGAAGCAACAAGTGAATGTTCGTTGAAAGCCTCTTTAAGCAATTAGTTGGAAAAAAAATTTTAAAAAGAATTTTTTGACAAATCTTTTTTCATAATCTGTTTAATTATTTCCTGCTCACCTCTATTTTTTTCCTTTCGACAAATGATCTTTAAGAAGCCCATACGTCACAAACAAAATGAGTCTGTGCTGAAAGAGCATGCGATGGGAAAGTAGGAAGGAGGAGAAGGAAGAGAAGAAGCAGGAAGAGAAGATGGAAAGAAAAGAAAGAAGAAAAAAAAAAGAAAAAAAAAGAAAGAGAAGGAAGCAGAAAAAGAAAAAATAATTAAAAAAAGAAAAATGATAAAAATAACAAAATGGTAAAAAAAGAATGAGAAGGAGATGAAGAGTACATATTTAAAAGACAAAAAAAAGAGAAATTTGAAGCTGCAATGTAAAAAAAAAAGAATTAGCAAAGAAGAAAGAGGAAGTGAAAAGTTGAAAAAAATTAATTTAGTAAAAAAAAAGAAAGCAAAACGGAAGAGATAACTTAAAAGAGGGGGGGGGAAAGGAAGTGAGGGGGAAGGAAGTGAGGGGGAAGGAAGTGAGGGGGAAGGAAGTGAGGGGGAAGGAAGTGAGGGGGAAGGAAGTGAGGGGGAAGGAAGTGAGGAGGAAGGAAGTGAGAGGGAAGGAAGTGAGGGGGAAGGAAGTGAGGGGGAAGGAAGTGAGGGGGAAGGAAGTGAGGGGGGAAGGAAGTGAGGGGGAAGGAAGTGAGGGGGAAGGAAGTGAGGAGGAAGGAAGTGAGGGGGGAAGGAAGTGAGGGGGAAGGAAGTGAGGGGGAAGGAAGTGAGGAGGAAGGAAGTGAGGGGGGAAGGAAGTGAGGGGGAAGGAAGTGAGGGGGAAGGAAGTGAGGGGGGAAGGAAGTGAGGGGGAAGGAAGTGAGGAGGAAGGAAGTGAGGGGGGAAGGAAGTGAGGGGGAAGGAAGTGAGGGGGAAGGAAGTGAGGGGGAAGGAAGTGAGGGGGGAGGAAGTGAGGGGGAAGGAAGTGAGGAGGAAGGAAGTGAAGGGGGAAGGAAGTGAGGGGGAAGGAAGTGAGGGGGAAGGAAGTGAGGGGGAAGGAAGTGAGGGGGAAGAAAGTGAGGGTGAAGGAAGTGAGGGGGGAAGGAAGTGAGGGGGGAAGGAAGTGAGGGGGGAGGAAGTGAGGGGGAAGGAAGTGAGGGGGGAAGGAAGTGAGGGGGAAGGAAGTGAGGGGGAAGGAAGTGAGGGGGAAGGAAGTGAGGGGGGAAGGAAGTGAGGAGGAAGGAAGTGAGGGGGAAGGAAGTGAGGGTGAAGGAAGTGAGGGAGGAAGGAAGTGAGGGGGGAAGGAAGTGAGGGGGGAGGAAGTGAGGAGGGAGGAAGTGAGGGGGGAAGGAAGTGAGGGGGAAGGAAGTGAGGGGAGAGGAAGTGAGGAGGGAGGAAATGAGGGGGAAAGGAAGTGAGGGGGGAGGAAGTGAGGAGAAAAGACACAAGCACCCCATAAAATTTAACTGCAATAAAAAGCAATCAGAGAAGGAGGAATGCACGGGACTTGTTTGGCGTTCATTAAATGTAATACGCCCTAAGTGAATTATAACAAGAGATTATGTGATAACT
>OX387250.1:1960147-1977647 GCA_947562095.1 Branchellion lobata
GTAGCAAGCGTCGATTTGTATGGAAACAGTATGTACAATCGTTCCAACGACCGCCCTCGTGAGACCAGAGAAAATGATACGCACATCAACCCTAGCACCACCCAATCGCAGCATAATTTGATAACATTTCACTGACAGTTACGCAAGATTAAAATTTTCTTAGCTTAATAGGTAAAGAAATCAACTCGATAGGTGAATCTCATCGAAACTCCTAGTCAGTTAAATGATTAAACAACATACAAACTCAACACTTGTTCATTGCACCACACACTTTCAAGCCAATTAAATAGGCAGTTAACACGCACGTTTTAGTTTTTTTTATTCATTAAATTGGTTACTTAACAAGTCTATGCGTCGGCCATTAAACGATCATTCACAAAAATACTCCAAAGGGAAAAACTTGAAACAAAATAAACTTTTACTACATTCGATCTCAGTCGTAACAGATTCATATTTTCTTTGCTCACTGACCCGTGACCGACACACACGCCGATAATGTGGCAGGTAGATGAATCAAGTCTCCATTACTATCGAAATCGAGGGAAGTTCTTTAGAAGGGTAGTATTGGTTATTATTATTATTAATATTTTCATTATTATTATTATTATTATTATTATTATTATTATTATTATTATTATTATTATTATTATTATTATTGTTGTTATTTTTTTATATTTTTATTATAAGTCTTTGCAAATGAAAATGGTTAAAATCTTAAATGGTGACTGTTGTGAATAACTTGAAAGGACTATGGGCGATGGTTGATTTATAAATGAGTTTCATATCATTTGCATGGGCCATTGTGCACCGTGAGTATGATAAGCATATTATGACGAGGGAGTCTGAAAAGGCTTGTTAGCTGACGGAGAAATATCCAAAATGCAGACACGTTTTCAGTGATGAATGCTGCAAAGAAGCCGTAAATACTAATGATGTAAAGCTATAGAGGAGCTGTTAATATATGCCAATAGAAACGGTAGGTGTGAAAACAAGAACTCAAAAGGGATGAATTGGTGAAAGAAATAAAGTTAGTGTAAAAATGTATTACAATTTCAAATGTTAGCCGTGATTTTACAAGTAATTTGAAAAATTTGTCGTCAAAAATGTAATTGTGAACAAACTCCAGTTTTACAATACTTCTTGGGTTACACACGCACACACACATATTGAGACTCCTCCAGGGATGATTCGAAGCTTCAACGGTCAACCATGACGACGACATCAGCATGTCAAAAACTTCAAAACAACAAAAAGCGAACAAAAGGCTGATTTATTTATAAATTTATTAAATTAAACATGAAATTGAATCAATTTTAAAACAAATTAAAATAAATAACGACTAAATTTTTCCAATGCAATGCACATGTAAAAAGTAAAGGAGGTTTTGATTATTGACAAAGGACGGCTATATATCACTCGTCCGGCTCTCTTGGTGGTCAGAGCTGAAAGATAAAAAAAACAATTGTTATTAATTTTATTTAATTTTTATTTTTTATCATTATCTCTATAAAATAAATCAATCATTGTATGAATTAAAAGAATTTTTTAATAAATTAATCAAGTTTTTATTAAAAATCAAATTAAAATAATGTCTATGTGATTTTACCAATAAGAGGTGATAAATACGTGGAGTGCAAAAGTGCACGTGTAATAACTATAAAAAAAAATTTAGAAGAAAAGGCAAAACAAAATTGATAAGCTAATAAGGCTTCAAAGACTCGACAGGAGGAACGAATGTCGTCCTAAATGCCGAATAATGCATGCAAATTACCTTGAAATAAAAAAGTAACCAGTTTTTTTCAAGAAATAATGCGTGCTTTTGCTTGCGAACAAAACAAGTTAATATGAAAAAAACGTTGAAGTTATAAGTTAATGCCACTATAATAATATTAGTATTTGCATTTGATTGTATTGTATTTTATTTTATTGTATTTTATTGTATTTTATTTTATTTTATTGTATTTTATTGTATTTTATTGTATTTTATTGTATTTTATTGTATTTTATTGTATTTTATTGTATTTTATTGTATTTTATTGTATTTTATTGTATTTTATTGTATTTTATTGTATTTTATTGTATTTTATTGTATTTTATTGTATTTTATTGTATTTTATTGTATTTTATTGTATTTTATTGTATTTTATTGTATTTTATTGTATTTTATTGTATTTTATTGTATTTTATTGTATTTTATTGTATTTTATTGTATTTTATTGTATTTTATTGTATTTTATTGTATTTTATTGTATTTTATTGTATTTTATTGTATTTTATTGTATTTTATTGTATTTTATTGTATTTTATTGTATTTTATTGTATTTTATTGTATTTTATTGTATTTTATTGTATTTTATTGTATTTTATTGTATTTTATTTTATTGTATTTTATTGTATTTTATTGTATTTTATTGTATTTTATTGTATTTTATTGTATTTTATTGTATTTTATTGTATTTTATTGTATTTTATTGTATTTTATTGTATTTTATTGTATTTTATTGTATTTTATTGTATTTTATTGTATTTTATTGTATTTTATTGTATTTTATTGTATTTTATTGTATTTTATTGTATTTTATTGTATTTTATTGTATTTTATTGTATTTTATTGTATTTTATTGTATTTTATTGTATTTTATTGTATTTTATTGTATTTTATTGTATTTTATTGTATTTTATTGTATTTTATTGTATTTTATTGTATTTTATTGTATTTTATTGTATTTTATTGTATTTTATTGTATTTTATTGTATTTTATTGTATTTTATTGTATTTTATTGTATTTTATTGTATTGTATAGGTTTTTTAGTGGCGTGTCGTTAGTGGGCAGGAGGCTGAAAGCAAATAGGGAGGGCTTATCGGCTGATGGAATGGCTGGGCGGATGAGCAAAAAGATGTAGCATCGATATTTGAGTATAAAGGTGGATTAAGGGATAAGAATAATGAAGAATATATAAGGATGAAATTGGATCAATACGGGGGAAGATGGCAGTTTAGGCGGAAAAGGCTTGTTTGTCGTGAAATGTTGCTATAATTAGTTTTAATGATGCGAAGCCATTATATGTTGGAATTTGCTTTGAAAAAAATGAAAATAATTGCGGGAAATGAATGCTCAAGATGTTGTCTCGGCAAGATTACTAAGAAACATGAGAAGAGAACTTTGAAAAGCCTTCAAAGCTGTGACCACCAAGCCTAATCCGTCAAGTCCTCCTGCCATCATTAACACCGCCCTCCCATTTTCTTTCTTTTTTTCTAGATCCTCTTCATCATCTTAATCTTCTCATCATTTCCATTCTTCTCAACATCTTATTTTTATTTTTCTAACGCTCATTCATGTTATTCTCATTCATCGTACATTACTCACAAGAATAATAAAATAACAACTCGTGTAGATTTCCTCATCCCGTCCATCACACCCCCTCTCCTCCCACCCCTAGACACTCCCACTAGATTCGCTTCTCGACTTTTTCTTATGTTATTGGCATACATTTCCAGGATTTTTCAAACCTGAAATTTAATTTCCCCACCGGCTTATCTTCAATGATAGCGTAGTGATGAACGATATAGTTGAGTGTCGATGGGAGGTTGGGTGGACGAGCTGATTAGTGATTGGTTTCTGAGAAATTTCCTGAAAAAGTAATAAAAAAACTTTTTCACGACTCGACCTATTGCTTTCTCACACCTTTGTGAACTAACGTCCAAACAGTGGCCACTTTCTGCCGTAAAGGTTGTCTACAGCCGCCCAGATAAAATCTTGAAGCGATCCAATGCAATGGCAACATTTGTATGGCGCTTGTTGTCACTGTGAAAGAAGCTTTTAAATCACAAGGAAGCGGTCTCCGCAATAATACATGGCCAACCTACAAGCTGCCACGCACGACCACAGACCATGAAACATTGTGGTGTTATTTGATTAGACAAGCAAGCAGGGGTCGTAAATCTGATCAAGCATCATAGGCGTCATAAGTGTCATAAACAACGTCTAACAATGCTTTGCAGCATTCAACAACATCTAACAACACTCTGCAGCATTCAACAACATCTAACAACACTCTGCAGCATTCAACAACATCTAACAACACTCTGCAGCATTCAACAACATCTAACAACACTCTGCAGCATTCAACAACATCTAACAACACTCTGCAGCATTCAACAACATCTAACAACACTGCAACATTTAACAACATCTAACAACACTCTGCAACATTTAACAACACCTAACAACATTAAGCAACAGCTGAAATCAAAAGCAGCGGTTAGAAGCATTTAGCAACATTTAGCTACAATTAGCAACTTACCTTGGAAGATGTGTGAAGGAGCATGATGTGAACAAACGTGAAAACACACAGGGTTAGAAGCATGACAGAAGGGTGTTAATGGAACGTGCAGCGAAAACATGAACGAGCTCGTTTGACACACTTAAGACTCAATTAGATACACCCAATCGCGGAGACTTGGAGGTAATTGAGTGGTTGCGAGCTGTTGTTAGCTTTGGTGCGACATCGACACACGAGTTATTGCTTGCAAAAGGCATTACCTAGCTAGGACGTGCCCTCTACGGATTTACTCTCCAGCCGTTTTTGACAAACTAGAGATCATGATGGTTGAAGGAAGTTAAGAATGTTGACTTTAATTTAATACTTCAAAGATTGAACCTATGTACACTTTATTTCGAGATGGATTTACAAATCTGATATTACTACAAAGCTAACGAGTAAAAACATGATTGAGTTGAGAAATTTGTGTAGAAGGAGATCTTGACAATGATAGAAGGCTGTTAGTTGGTTGAAACACAAGCAACAACGAGCTAACAGACAGGTTAGAGAAGGTAAAAGCTGGAAGGTAGGCGAATGTAAAAGACTAAGAGGGATGAGACTGACGTGACGAGAATCACGTGAAGTCATGCATGAGGACGTTAGAGGAGACACTGTTGTCACTCACCCTGCCTAGCTTGGTGCGCCCCCCTTTCTGTTGCTTCATCGTGCGTCTCTCGCAGTCAAACTCCAGGTCCTCCAACTTTTGTGTCAGCGCCAGCTTCTGGTTGATGGCCATTTTGAGGAGCGAATTGAGAGTCTTCTTTTCCTCTTCGGCAGCGATCAGCTGTCGACGTTGCTCTTCCAGCTGTGTCACGTACTCGTCACAGCGCTGGGCGAACATGCCACGCACGGACTGGAATTTGACGGCCTCTTCCTTGAGGCCCTTCAGCTCGTTTTTGAGGCGGTTCATGGTCTCCGCCACGTACACCTTCTCGTTCTCGAACTTCTGTTTCAGCGTCGCTAGCGCCGTCTCGGCGGTCATCTTGTTGGCCTTGAGGACGGACCGGAGGGTGGCGATCTGCTCCCTCTTGGTGGACAGTTGAGCCTTCAGCTTCATGATCTGCTCTTGAGGATCAATGGGGTCGTCGTTGTTGAGTGGGTCACCCTTCCTGCTCTGGTACAACTCTACCACCCTCTCCACCACCTTGCCCAAGTGCGTCACTTGGTCAGTAACTGTCTCAAGCAACTCACCCAGTCGAGGCTCGGAGTTGTTGCTGTTGTGGTTGCTTATGCTGTCGTTATTAATACTATCGTTATTTTGATTATCACATTTCTCAGTATCTCTTGGTTTTTCGGAGTCTTTTTCTTCTCCATTTTGAATTTTTTCTGGCAAGTCGACCTTCTGCTCACCACCACCCTGGTCTCCTCGTCTCTTGCGGCCTTTGACATGCTCCAGCATCAGACGGGTGGGCGTCTCATGGATGACCTCGCAGATGAGGTAGTACATGTTAGCAATATTTTTAGTCACATCGGTGAGTGAGTCCTGGGTGCTTTGGGCACTTGCCTGGTGCTCCGAAGCCACTTGACTCATCAAAGCCACCTCTCCCTCCAGGCGCTGAGTAAGACTTTCGGACTTTTGGAGCTGATCTCGCAGCTGTGTAACTTCTTCGCTCAGTTGTGTTTCCCGCTCTTTGAGTGAGGCAATAGTGCGAGCGATGTGATCTGGAGTGTTGATCTGACTCTTAAGGTCATCAATCTCCTCTAGAGCCAGTCGATACCTCAGATTGTGTTGTTGCTGCCGTCTCTGCAACACCTCCACATCCAACTCCATCTCGTCATCGTGTCCGTCACAGACATCCTCCAGCTCAGTGAAAATGGATGACTGCTTCAGCTCTGACAGCTGCTTTCGAAGCTGTTCAACCCGACCAACCTTACTGCTCAGTTCACTTCGCAGCTTTTCAATCTCCTCCTCTGACACACGCACAACCCCCTCCAGGCGCTTGTTCTCATTCTGCATCTCCTCCAACATACTCTCCAGCTTCCGAACCTCTGTGATGTGGATCTCAGAAAATAGATCGCCAACAATGCTTTGTGTCATAGCGTTTTCATTCTCCTCACAAGGGGGCAAGTCAATGATGGACTCATCCATATGACCATCTGTACCACCATCTGCCACAGCTGCCTCCATGTCCTTGGCTGTGAAGTTGAGACCTGAGAGAGTTTGCAAGTTGAAGGCTGACTCAGAAGCAATGCGCTGGTCAAGTTCCTTCTTCAGTGAGTGCTTCTGTTCTCGTTCGGTCTGCAACAACTGCAATGCTTCTTCCAGATTTTTTTCAGTCATGCGCTTCAACTTCTCCATCTCTTCCAGCTCTCCTCCTAAGTCATCAGCCTCCTCCTTCAACCGTTTATTCTCATGCTTCATTGCCTCGTAGTAAACCTGTGACTGCTTCAGCTGAGCCACTTGTTTTTGCAGAGAAATGTTTTCATCTTCAAGCTCTGAGTAGTCACTCAGGTTTCGAGCTTCTCGGAACTTAAACTCTCTCACTTCTTTCCGCAGTTGAGTGCACTGAAGTTCCAGCTGCTCCAATGACTGTTTGAACTCACCATTGGCTTTGGCTAATTTGGTGTTCTCAACTTGGAAATGTTCAGAAGAAATCTTGTTGTTTTTGAAGTCATTTTCAAGATCAGTGATCGTTTGCAGCAGCTCTGCTTCTCGGTTGGCTGACTCCATTATAAGACTTTCCTCCTGTGTAATACCCATGTCATTCATCTTCTTACTCGACCGCTGCATCTGATTGAGACTCTGCAACAAAACATAGCTATGATGAAGTTTAATATCACGAAATTTTATTGAATTATTTCTTAAATTAACTTAATTGGAACTGCGAATTTTTTTTACCATAAAAAAATGTAAATAAGTTTTATGAATTTTTATCATTTACTTGGTTAAATTGTTTTTACTAAAACTTATAGTAAAAATCTTATCAAATTTGATCATTTTTATAACTTGTTTGACGCAGTCGAAGTCGTGTTTAAGATGTTCATATTGCGTCTCAAGGTCGTGGAAATGTTGTTGAAGTTGGTCTTTCTGTGAAAGAACCTCGAGACCATACTCTGCGGCTTGTTTCCTTTCTTCACAGGCCCTATCCAGGTCCTCCCGCAGCTTGGTCATCTCGTTCAGTCGATCGTTCGAGTCCGTCATTATCAAAACCTCCCAATCAAATTAAAAAGTGAAACTATTACCTAATTTTGTTAAATTCGTTAATAATTATAAATTAAATATTTGGAACAGCCACACTGTATTACACGTACGCCATTAAACCCAAAATACTCCAAACAGATGTTAAGTTGGGAGGGGTACATATGAAGCGCTGAATGACTCAGAAAATCGATCTTATTCTCAGTAGGAGTTAATTTTAGAACAATTATTTGAAAATAGTATAACAAATTTAATCATTCCTTTTTGGTCAGACACACGTCGACAATCGATAACATCTCAGCGATTGCCCAATGGGCACGGGACTTTGATTTCAAGCACGTGTGATATGATCCAATATCTGCTTTTTTTTGATAATTTTTTCGAAAAAGGTTATGAGTACTGTCTAATACAATTATTCATAAGAAAAACCCGAAGCCAACTTCATATCAGCCATTTTCAAACTTTAAACTGAATTGATATTGACAATGTGCTCAAAGCTGTCATGTTTAATCAAATAAAAATATATTCTGCACTCAAAGATGAGTTTTTAAATAGATCAAATTTCAACTTTTTTTTATTATTACACGTTTATTTTTTTTATTCTTCACTTATTAACAAGCTAGAAAGACAAGTGAATATTGAGACTGTATAATAATATTCAGTTTCAAAGCCACGATTCTCTTTTATTAGACAAAATTTTCGGATATGATAGCGGGGCAAAGCTTTTTACTCAAATATAACTTTTTAGTTATTTCGAATGAATTATTAATTGAATTTGTTCAACTTTGAAAGCCGTAAAAGTAGTATAAAAAGCTAAAAACTAATTTAACTAAAACATTTGTAAATTTCAGCTTGAAATAAAATTATTAGGCGCAAAAGCAGCGCTAAAACAGAATATTTTTAAAAAATCTTCAAAAAGAAGTTAAAAAATGTGTTTAAATGAAACAAATGGCATGAGAGTGAGTAAGTGCTTGTTTGAATTACGATTTCAATGCAGAACCAAAGTATTCTGATGAACATGGATACACAAGAACGTGTCAAATTTAATAACATTTTGAATGGAGAAGGAAGAGGCGATGCAACGAAATGATAAAGAAGGGCTAGAGGTCTAGTCGTGCAAACGTTTAGATAAGCGAAACTAATAGAATAGGCCTCAAACGCCTTTCTATCGGAAGGATACAGAAAAAGAACATGACCAGCTACAGGGACATTCGCGTAATCTAACAAACATCAAAGTCGTGAGTTTATATGATAATGTTAACGTTGAATGACAGCAGCAGCAGGAAGCAAGCAAAACAGCAATCTCTTTAACTTTTTTGCATGTACGAGGAAAAGCGCGAACGCAGTTCCTCACTATCAAAAATAACGCGCCCGAGTTACCCACGTTTGGGGTAATCGCAAGAGTCAACCCAGCCTCGGTGCAATGGCTGAGCCTCATCCTGGAAGAACCGCCTTCGGGATCACGGTGTCTCCTGCGCCAGGTTAGTATGCTTATAATGAAACGTTATTCAATAAATAGTTCGAGAGTAGAACAAAACAAGGTGTTTGTGTTTTTTTTTTTTTAACTTTGAATTGATTAAAAAATTTTCTAATTGAAAAAAATATTTTTAAATATGAGTAAAACATCACCAAAGTACAAAAATCATTAATATTCTTGATAATTAAGAAGAAGAAAGAAAAAAGATCATAGCTACCCTACTCCCTTAGAGTTGCGTTTTTTTTTAGTTATTTTACTGAACAAAAATTCAAATTTTCCGTCAAAACTGACAAAGGTTTCAAAAATATTTCTATAAAGAACAACTCCGTTACTCCGTCGTGGCGGCGTGTCACGCTAATTAAAAATGATAAATATTAAAAGTTCGCTAGAGTAAAAGTATCAAGAAATTTTAGATGGTAGTTCAAGAAGGGAATTTGCAAATGTGGAAATTTTCTTTCAAAGTATTTAAATTACTTTCAATTATTAATTTTTTTCAATTAAATAAAAATTAAATAAAAAAAAACTTTTCGCTGGAATCGGTATTTAAAAAGTAGCTTTCCTCATTAAACAAGTTATTATTAACAAGTTATTTAAAATTTTTCACAATAGTTTTAATAATAAGACGTTTTGAGTGGCCTCGAAACTCTACGGGGTTAATGCTACTATAATAATATTCGTTCTTGTATTGTATTGTATTATTATTATTTGAAACTTATCAGTAAATGGTATGTGAACTGATACAAGTGATAAATTAAAGATAAATCGCTATTTAGTTTTTTTTAATTATTTTTTTTAGTTTTCATTTTTAAAATACTTTATAAATCAACGGTGTGATAAAACCAATCAAATATTTGTTTAATGAAATTTTTATTTTTATTTTCACAATAAAGATCTGCTGTTTTTTTATACTAGAAGTTTTGTTGAGAAATTTTGTAGAATGGGTTCTATTTTAAAAAATGAAACGAGCAAATTATGAATCATATCATCAAGTTGTAATGAGGCCATGTTAGTGATGAGAGTAGAAGGATTGAGTGTCGAATGCCTTAGAAAAATCTAAAGCAATGAGACGTACAAATTTGTTAGAAGTTAAAAGAGAGGTTATGACAGAAGTGAGATAAATTATGGCTGAAGTGGGTGAGCCAGTTGGCCTGAAGGCAAATTTATCATCGAAACTAGACTTGATGAGGGGGTTAGTTAAACGAGGGTAGATATGGTCTTTAACTATGTATTTTTCTAGTATTCGAGAAAGAATAGGGGTAATGGAAATGGGGCGATATTGATTGGGTTGGGTAGGAGTATTTATTTTTTCAATAGGGTGAATAATACTATGTTTCAACTGAGCTGGAAAAATGCCTGCTTGATGCAGTTGTTGTAGATGGTCGACAGGGGCTCACAGATTGCAAGAGAAATAAGTTTGAGAAACCAGTCTGGGAGACCATCAGATCCTGTTCCTTTAGGGCAACTTTTATTAGGAATATAATATACAGTGGAAGATGTGATATAATTAATATTGTGTGGTGCTGATAGCTTGTGTGTGGGTTCAATATAGTTGGATGAGTTAGATGTAGAAGCAAAATAGCTATTGAATGTATCGGCATCAATGTTGGAGCTAGCGTTTGCAGGAGGAATTTTTCCACGTAGTTTGTTCACTGTGCTCCACATTGCATTGCTGCCTCTTTTACTATGAGCTAATGAAAGTTTTTAGAAGTTATAATAAAAGTTTCAAGTGCATCTATAATATCCTTATTTACAGCTTCAAACACATCAGCTGTTATATTAGATTTTATATAAATTAATACGCCACCACCTCTTTTCTTAATCCTATCTTTCCTGAAGCTAGAATAACCGCCAATAGAAATGAGTCCAGCAGAGTGATATGATTTGAACCATGAATCTGTGATGACGACGATGTCAGGCCGTAGTTGAAGAACATCACACTTGAGGCTCTCAATGCCATGAGGTTTGACGAGGCTGGTGGCATTAAGAATGTAGACTATTGGAGGTTTATACTTATTTATAGGTTTTTAGAATTGGAAATAGGGTTGAAGATTATTTTGATAAGATTATTTCGATTGATACTTTTTCTATTGATACTCTTTCTATTGATACTATTTCTATTGATACTATTTCTATTGATACTATTTCTATTGATACTATTTCTATTGATACTATTTCTATTGATACTATTTCTATTGATACTATTTCTATTGATACTATTTCTATTGAAATTTTCTCTATATTAGTTTTTTGACTTATTTTTTGTATAGATCGCTACTTCACTTCGTAATATAGGATAAAGTTTGATAATATCTTCTTAATACGAAATCGCTTAAATAATAATAAAAAATAAGATACGCTTTTGTTGGAAGTTAGTGGAATTTCTGTAAGTTTTTCATTAATTTTGAAAATGTACAAGAGATGCTTAAATGATCCATAAGCTATGTAAAGTCATATAATGTACGTATGCGTCTGTCTAGCAAGCCGTGTATGCAGTTTGTGACAGCCAACAAGCGCCTTTCAGTCGTGTAAAGTTCAAACGAAATTTTAAAGCTTTTGTTGAGGTTCACCATTTCGTTATGGATGTTCGAATGTTGAAAACATTGTAGAAGATTTCTACTTGCCTTTGATTTCGAGTTAACATGAATTAGCGACATTCTAGGTCAAAAATGAAGCTTTGAAATGACAGACGAGATGGAAGCACAGGGGAGTCCACCCACACCAAGACGACACAAAATAATTAAAAGAATTCTGGAAATGGTAGAACAACACCAAGAGACTGAGTTTAGTTGAAATATATTTTTAATTGTTGAGAAGAGGAAAAGCGCGAACGCAGTTCCTCACTATCAAAAATAACGCGCCCGAGTTACCCACGTTTGGGGTAATCGCAAGAGTCAACCCAGCCTCGGTGCAATGGCTGAGCCTCATCCTGGAAGAACCGCCTTCAGGATCACGGTGTCTCCTGCGCCAGGTAAGTTTAATTACAACAGCGAACGTGAAGTATTAGTACGGTAACTATATGCAAACTTGTGGTGCTTTTTAGTGAAAAAATATATTATATTTTGAAAATGGAAAAAACTCTGAAAAATTGAATAATTCTTCAATTTTCAATCAAAAAATACTTTCAATTTTGTAATAATAGATTTTTTCTATTTAAATAAGTATGTGTATGTTTTATAACATTCGCTAGGCAAGTTGAGAAACAAAAGTAGGATTCCAGTGGGTATTCTGTGGGTATTTCCATGTTCTATACCAAGTACCTGCTTAATTTATTATTTTTTCTTTTTTTTCATATTTTATAATTTAATAACTCATTAAAAAAACTCAAACATTGAACATTTTTATTTTATAAGAGTATAATCAAAACTTTGAAAGATAAATTTGAAATGGAATTCTGAAAATTAATTTGTTTGCAAATTGAAAAAAAAAAAGATTTGATAACAAGACGAAGTTGAAAAAATATTTATTGAAAACAGGTAAAATCTTCAAATAAATCATCCTAGAGTTACTGAAACTTTCAACAAATGGAGTTGAGCACCTCCAAACCCTCGTCCAATTCACTACATAACAGTTCCGCATCTTTTGACTTTTCCAGCAACGACTTGTACAAATGCACCACCTCCATCACTTGGAAGAGCACTTTGTTACCTGAAAAACAGGTCTGAGCCGGTGGTCGGTTTATGGGAGAAAATTCATATGAATTGTACATCATGTGAGCCGAACCATTCTCAAATGATTCCTGAGTCCATGTGAAATCAAAATCCCGCTGCAGAATTTCACCTTCTTCAAGATCCTGCTCCTGTTGAAATTTTTTTTTCTTCAAATTTTCTCAACTTAAAAATATAATAAAATACACATAACTAATAACCCCACAAACCATTAGTATAACAAAAATGACTTAAAATCGTGCTTTACTCTAATCATATTCAAGCTAATTATGAATTTAGATCTTGTTAAAAAGGAACTTAGGTAAATAGTTTTTAGAATCTCTAACATTCTCTTTCATGAAGTAGTTATTACTTCATTTAAAAAAAAATAAAAATCAATATTTTGAATAATTTTTTTGAATTAAATTAATATATGATCTTTTTTAGATTATATTTGGATATTTATTCGATAGTGGAAAACGCTATACTCATTTCGATTCATATTTTTTGTACTTTTCTTTAGATAAAATTAAAATTATCAAAGAACTTTTTAAAAAAACTACTTTCTAGGAAAGTTGTATCAATATAAGTTGCTATCTTGATAAACAGGCTGCTATGTTGGAAGTGAGTTAAAATCTAAACCATGCTTATGCGAAATAACAACAAGAGATTTTGTGGTCTTCAAGCTCATGCTGACGATTTATATTTGTTATTGTGATATTTTTGATGATCTATGTTTTTGTTTTTTATGAACTTAACGAATAACTTGGACAATATTGGACAAGAATCAACCACAGTGGTTCTGTATGCTAATCTAATCAGATCTTGTATAGCGCCTTGTAGAGCGATGATTCTGAGTTGGATTTTAAACCTTCAACTTTTGTTTGTGCATCTTCAGTGCATAGCATGTCTTGTCCTAACAGATGAAGGCAGAAGGTAGGCGTTGCATGGATTTTAGGTCATAGGTCTACAGAGTACAACTGCTTCGTCAAGTTGATCTAATTGTAATACAGTTGTAACTAGAGAATCTTGTATAAGATCAATGGTTATTCGTAGTGAAAAGCCGTTGGTTACAGAGGCACGCTTGCTAATGGAAGGTTAACTCGAAGTACTTAACGTGACGCAGTTTAGATATATCAAGTTAATGTATAGAGGCAGATAAAACAAAGGGTATGCTATACGTAAAATGTAAAATAGTAAAATGAAAAAAACGGAAAAATTGAAGTTAATGTAAGAAGAGAAAGGAAATGAATGTTTACTTGTTAATTGTTGAGATGAGGAAAGCCGAACGCAGTCTAACGCGCCCGAGTTACCCACGTTTGGGGTAATCGCAAGAGTCAACCCAGCCTCGGTGCAATGGCTGAGCCTCATCCTGGAAGAACCGCCTTCAGGATCACGGTGTCTCCTGCGCCAGGTAAGTTTAATTACAACAGCACTTGTTACGTTATAATCGACATGATGTAAGTAATGAGTGGTGTCCGTACTAAATGAGCTTTAAAAGAATTTTTATGGAATAATTTGAATTTTTCATTTTATATGATTTAATTTCTATTTTTGAATACTCTTTTAAATTTTTTGGCTTTTCTATGTTTGAACTTTAGTTTTATGTTTTGTTCGATAGAGCTTCCTTCTCGTTGAGTACTTAACTGTAAATCTGTTTATACAAACATATATATACATGTATGCAATTGTATCTACAAAATATATGAAAAATTTGAATGATTAAGTAAAATTTAATTGATTAGAGAGTTTGGCGATTTTTTTTTGAAATATCGGCCATGTTGGATTGATTTTTTGTAATTAGCTTCCGTAGAACATTTTGAAATACACTCAAACCGGTTTAATAACGTTCAAAAAACAAAATTCATCATTTGATTAAAAAAAAATCTAAATAAAAAACTTCCAAGTTTTTATTTTAACTTAAACAGCACCACAAGTTTAGCTCGATGTGACCTATTAATAGAATGAATATGCGCGCGTAAACATACTTACTTGGCACAGGAGGATCCGTGATCCTGAAGGCGGACCTTCCAGGCCGAGACTAGGCCATTGCACTGAGGTCTAGTTGAAGCCTGCGATTACCCCAAAAGTGGGTAAGTCGGGTGCGTTATTTTTGATAGTGAGGAACTGCGTTCGCGCTTTTCCTCTTCATTAAAGCCAAAAGTAAAACTGCCTCAGACTTCCCGCTTATCACTTATCAAGTTATGGTTTATGAGTTCACAAGGTCAGTGTGGATTTGGAGCGTTGAAGCCGATTGTGAACTGCGTTTTATTTTGGCGTGAATCAACTGTTTGTGTAATCTTTTTCGTTTTCGTTGAGTGTCTTTTGGCAGTTTGAGAATTCAAATATCAGCAAACTATTGCGTTTTTTTTTGCAATCCTTATAGTTCATAACTTGCTATTTTGTTTCAACGCTATGAATATTATTGAAAATTAGTGAGCAATTTCAAATGTGGTTACAATACATATCATGAGACAAAGAGCACGAAAAGGAGTTTTTACAACACCATGTAATGTAGGAAAATTTATCTGATTCAAAAATGTTAAACGTCTTCACTTGATTGGAAACTTGTTAAAGTACCGTCTTTTTGTTGACCTCTTACTAGCTTTTAACGCAACTTTCAGCTTATATGAAAGCTATAAAATAAAATAAAAACTCAAATCAGCCTACTCAAAAACACAATTCATCTTTAATTCAAAAAAGTTATTTAAACTCTTTGTACTAGCTTATATAAGTGTTTTCAGTGTTCAGAAATTGATTAAATGATCTAATCAGTAAGAATTCCTGTGTTTTTTTATCCATGCATGCCCTGTTATGAAAAGGACCATTCATGTGATTTCAAACGCTGGAAGAAACGGTAACCTTAGTTTCATTAATTGGAAAAGTAATTGATTAATTACTCATGAAAATGAATTAAAATCATCAAAAACAACATTGAAAGACAGTAGAATCCACCTAATTTACTTATAAATTATAAAATGCCTTTAATTTAAAATAGTAAAACACCTGTCGATTAGTATAAAATTTTTCCAAATTTATTAGAAAAATATTATGTCTAATGAATAAATAGGAAAGATTCTTAAAATGCTGAAAAATGTATATATATTGTAAAAATCTTTTTTCTTTGAATTATATTCATATTTAATTTTGGTTGTTACGACACCTTTACTTAGTATACCTATGGCTTATATACGGTTCACGTTCGCTGTTGTAATTAAACTTACCTGGCGCAGGAGACACCGTGATCCTGAAGGCGGTTCTTCCAGGATGAGGCTCAGCCATTGCACCGAGGCTGGGTTGACTCTTGCGATTACCCCAAACGTGGGTAACTCGGGCGCGTTATTTTTGATAGTGAGGAACTGCGTTCGCGCTTTTCCTCTTCTCAACAATTAAAAGTAAACCTTCACTTATGACTTTATCTGTCTTCCTTTATGATTTCTGCTTCTTAGCCCTCCCTTGTACGCCATTGATTTTCAAACTTTCCAACGTTTTCTTCAGTCGTTATCAACTTTATGAATTTATCCGATTGCTTCTCCTTCTGAGGCAATTTCAAGGGGTTGTGTTGGTAACAAGGATGTTTCAAGTATTCCACCCTTCAGTTTTTTTCTATAAACTAATTACGTGCGTGAGCTTTCGTTAGCTTCATAAAAGCTTCGATAAAATAGATTTTTCCAACTATTCTGTCAATCGCGAGGCTTTGGGGCTCGTTTGCTTTCAGATCTTCCGTTATTACTGTTCATTTACAATTTTTTGTACTGTTTTTTTTGAATATTTTACTAGCAGTAATCAAGGTTGAGCTGCTTCGACTCCGTAAAGATAAGAGAAGATGAAAAAAAAAGAAATTTTGAGTCTTTAGGAAAAAGATAAAAGATGAAAAAAATATAATCTAATCAAATCAAAGCGTTTTTATAGTGCTGTTTACACACTGTTCAAAAGCGCTCAAAAGATGATACATAGTTGAAAAAAAAAAGACAAAAAAGCTGTTGAAATTAAAATAGAAAAAACAAAATAATATTTAAAAATCTGCAGTGGTGACCTCTAAAAAAGAACACAGAAAAAAAGCTTAGGTAGATATTCCTAATGATTTCGGTCGCTATTATAGAAAATAAATTGAATTAAAAACTGTATATTTTAAAGTTATTACATAAACATGAATGTTTGCTTGAATTAGATTAATTATATTTTCGCTCTCTAAGCTGTTTATCTGTTTATCTTGGCTGTATTTGGTCTGTGAACGATAATAAAATTATCTTTTTAAAGGTTTCAAATGCCATGGATAAATCAGCGTTGCATATAAAGAAAGCAAAAAATCACATTCAGTTTTTTGCCAAAGCGTTTGCTCAATGCCCCGTTGAAGTATTTGTTTTCTCAATTAGTTTTGACTCTTTATATGGCGTAATTAGCAATACAGTTTGAGGTTCCTTGCAATGACGCTCTTTCATTCAGGCAGGCGAGTATGCCAGGTGTATCACAGCCAAGAGCCTTCCTAACAAGGGTGACTGCGAACACTCCTTCAACAAACTCAACACCTGCTTTCGGAAGGCTGTTAGTTACACACCCAAAATAAACGTAAAATTAGCCGAATTGGGTTATTCTTTGATGGTTACCTAAACTTTGATTCATCAATATCTTTATTATATTGTATTCATTCGCCCGATCCTTCTGATTGATAATTATAATATTTTCCAACAGATGAAACAGTTGAAGTGATAGAAAAACTCAATGTAGGCTTTATTAAATCAAGCAATCGACGTCTTGTATGCTGATTAAAAACGAAAAGTGTACATTAACTTTGAAATACATATGAAAAAAACAATCATAAATTGAATTGGTGCTGTGAATTACAGAAGCATCTTTTCCGTTTTCACGGAAGCGTGTGTGGCCGTTACTTTACTTTATTTAAACAATTTTTATCAA